>OY813002.1:69210874-69228374 GCA_963681545.1 Germaria angustata
ATGTTGTAAACGACATTCTGTAGCTAACAATAAATATGTAAGTGATTATGATTCTACTAAAGAATCGAATTATCTTATTTATTTAGATGTAAACAATTGTTATGTCATGTCGCAGTACCTTCCTTATAAAAATTTTGAATGGGTTGAAAACATTGAAAATTTTAATTTTAATGCTGTGGAAGATGATTCACCATTAGGGTATATATTGGAAGTGGATTTAGAATATCCATCCACCATACACGATCATCACAATGATTTCCCATTTTGTGCAGAAAATAAAAAAATGAACATATGAAACAGTCTAAATTAATAACGGATTTAAATGATAAAACAAAATATGTAATACACTATAGAAATCTTAAACAATGTATTAAACATGGTCTTATTCTAAAGAAAATTCATAGAATTCTTAAATTCAATCAGTCGGATTGGTTGAAAAGGAATATTGATTTAAATAATGATCATAGAACCAATTCCGAAAATGAATTTGAAAAAATTTTTTTTAAACTTTTAAATAATGCGGTATACGGTAAAACAATGGAAAATGTAGCTAAGAGAAAAGATGTTGAAATAGTTTGTTCATGGGAGAGTAGAGGTAAGAGGTTGGGAGCTAGAGCTCTTATAGCTAAGCCAAATTTCCATAGTTTACTTAAGATTCAAGAAGAAATGATTGTCATTGAAATGAGTCTAGTGCGAACGGAATATAATAAACCAATTTATATTGGGTTTTCTGTTCTAGAATTATCTAAGTTGAAAATGTATAATTTTCATTATGAATACATGAAACCTAAATATCAGGAAAATATTTATCTGAATTATATGGATACTGATTCCTTTGTTTACGATATTAAGACATATGATCTATATAAGGATATTCTAGATGATATCATCTTATAGTTTGATACGTCTGCTTATCCGAAAGATGTTTTTAATATACCCTTGTTAAACAAAAAGGTTTTAGGAATGATGAAGGATGAATGTAATGGTAAAATAATTAAAGAGTTCATTGGTTTACGCGCTAAAATGTATTCAATTAAAATTGATGAAGAGGAAAAAGAAATTAAAAAAATTAAAGGAGTTAAAAAATGCGTAACCAATAGACTAACGATTAATGACTTTAGAAAATGTTTATTTGAAAAAAAAAATGTACTATGATTCTATGTATGTATTTAGATCAAAGATTCATGAAATATATACTCAACACATTAGTAAATTAGCATTAAGTTATTTAGATGATAAGCGATTTATTAGAGATAATAGTATTAATACATATGCATGGGGACATTATGCAATAAATAGTCAACAACCATCATCATCATCATCATATCCCAATGAAAATGTATTAACATCATCTTCAAGTGATAATATTGTACAATAGTATTAAGTGATTTTAGATTATAAGTAAATATATATAACGTGAAAAAACAATAAATAAATAAATAAATAAAGAATATCATTAAAATATTTTAGTTTGTTTTTATTTTAAACTATAGTTATCTATTGAATAGGAATTTTAAACACAAGTAACCACAATTTGTTTTTGTGTGAATAAAATTTAATCGTGCTTGTTCTTAACCTTACTCAACTAAGTTGATATAAAATTTAATCGTTTAGAAATAAAAAAAATCAAAACAAAACTTGTTTATATATTATTTTATTTTTTTGAGAATTTTATAATATAATAAAAATAAATCTCATATTGAAGTATATATAATATTATTGAAGTTCATCTTTATTGATCCAAGAATTATGTTGATTGGAAAATCCCAACCATTTTACGTACGCCTGATGCCCCTTAGTTTTAATAACATTTTCAATCAAGTATGTATTTGGAAAATGTGTCTTTAATAGTTCATGTTCATAGAATCCACCAACAATCGGATTCCTTTGATAGTCTTCCAATAAATAAGTAATGGGGTTTGTGTTCTGTAAAGTACGAATTTTAAAAATTTCAGTTGTCCAGTTTGGAGTATATCCTTTTGAAAAAATATGTTTATATTTGCTAATTCGAACGTGATCTCCAACTTTTAGTTTACCAAATTTATATATTTTGGGATGATTATAGACTTGTTTTAGTATAGAACTTTCATTTTCTGTGTTAACAGACTTTGGCGTCATTCCAATTGTTCTATGCTTTTTATTATTATATTGATTAATTAAATCCTTGCATATATGTATCCATTGATAATTTCCTTGTAGACTAAAATTTTTCCACATCATTCCTTTTACAGTTCTATTAAATCGTTCTACAATGGACGCTTTCATGATGCTATATGTAGAATAGTGGTTGATATTATGTTTTATCATCAAGTTTTGAAATATTTTATTATAGAACTCTACCATTATCTGTTTGCAAGTTTTTTGGAATTCTCTTTAGCGAAAAAATAGATTGCATAGCATTGGTTATATCTTCACTACTTTTAGATTTTACGGGTACAGCCCAAGCAAACTTTGAAAATGTATCTATAACTGTTAAAATAAATCTATAGCCTTTGTTATATTTTGAGTAAACGCCCATTTCAACAAGATCTGCTTGCCAAAGATCATCAATTCCCTTGATCACCACTCGACGTCGAATGAAATTTCTACGTGCTTGCTTATGAAGCTCCTGAACCACTTCTTGTCGCTCCATTTCTAACGTCTATCTTAGATTACATCAATTTAAATGCTGCTGATATTGAATTTAAATCAAAAACGATTTACATATCTATGTTTTAATGGTTTGTAATGAGCTTCGTTTTTTCATTTAGACATTCTTCAACTGAATCAATTTTGTAATTAAATAATGAGCTCATTTCTTTTAGTGATTGATTGAGATTATTTAGTATTATACTTTGATCATGTATTAATAAATATGGTGAAAGTATGAGATGTCTTCTAAATAAAGAATATTACATTTATATACCTAAACGACTTCTGATTATTACTAAAAATCAGATGGATTATCTAAACACAACTCCACACATTTTAAAGAAAGTTAAAGAAGTGAAGGGATTATATACTCTAATCGTTAAAAAGAAGAAGCAATATGTATTCTACAACAACTTGTATGACAGTACTGAAGAAGAAGATGATGATGATCATGATGGTGAAATAGAAAACACATTTTAAATAAACCTCGAAACAGAAACTTTTTTAAAATTATAAAAACATATGTATCAATAAAAACCCACAAAATCTAAAATTTCTCACGTATTTAATAAATTAGGAACTTTATAAAAATGAAAAACCGCAACGGAAGCTTTTAAAAATTAAAACCTGCAACATTAAAATTTCTACCACATTTTTCATGTTTAGAAATAAACCACGAAACAGAAACTCTTTAAGATTATAAAAAAACATATGCACCAATAAAACCCCCCAAAATCTAAAATTTTTCGCGTATTTAATAAATTAGGAACTTCATAAAAATGAAAAACCTCAACATTAAAATTTCTCGCGTATTTAATAAATTAAGAACTTTATCAAAATGAAAAACCACAACATTAAAATTTCTACCACATTTTTCATGTTTAGAAACAAAATTACATTTCTGAATTTTGTATAAAAACCCCCTCTAGTTTTACTTTAAGTGTTATTCAAGTTAAGTAAATCACTAAAGATGGAAACGCATTTAAAAACAATATTTAAAAAATGCCAAAATAAAACCATTCTCCCTATAAAGGAGATGGTTTTTAACCACAATTATGAAATTACAAAGATGGAGCGTGTACAGACATGCTTTGGGATGAAAATTCGTTGCTTGGTGGAGAGAAATAAATATATATACCTGCCCAGTATATTCAACGATACCATCGATGATGATACTATTGCGGAATTTGACCGCAATACCTACTACCTTTCCAAAGATAGGAAAGGAAGCAGTAAGGTTAATTATGAATTAACTATTAATGCAAAAACAACAGGTAATTTCTGGTAAAAAAAGTTTTTATTTATTTATTTATTATTAAATCTAATAATTAATTATTATCGTTTTAGTTCGAGATACACCAAAGAAGTAACCTGAATGTTATTGAAGTCAACCACAAACAGAAGCCGAAATTATTTGCCCTGAATTATTATGTTAATAATAAATGTGCTGTTATTATGTTAATAATAAATGTGGTTAATTTAAGTATTTGTTTGCTCAAGTTAAGTAAATCACTAAAGATGGAAACGCATTTAAATACAATATTTAAAAAATGCCAAAATAAAACCATTCTCCCTATAAATGAGATGGTTTTTAATCACAATTACAAAATTACGAAGATGGAGCGTGTACAGACATGCTTTGGGATGAAAATTCGTTGCTTGGTGGAGAGAAATAAATATATATACCTGCCCAGTATATTCAACGATACCATCGATGATGATACTATTGCGGAATTTGACCGCAATACCTACTACCTTTCCAAAGATAGGAAAGGAAGCAGTAAGGTTAATTATGAATTAACTATTAATGCAAAAACAACAGGTAATTTCTGGTAAAAAAAAGTTTTTATTTATTTATTTATTATTAAATCTAATAATTAATTATTATCGTTTTAGTTCGAGATACACCAAAGAAGTAACCTGAATGTTATTGAAGTCAACCACAAACAGAAGCCGAAATTATTTGCCCTGAATTATTATGTTAATAATAAATGTGCTGTTATTATGTTAATAATAAATGTGGTTAATTTAAGTATTTGTTTGCTCAAGTTAAGTAAATCACTAAAGATGGAAACGCATTTAAATACAATATTTAAAAAATGCCAAAATAAAACCATTCTCCCTATAAATGAGATGGTTTTTAATCACAATTACAAAATTACGAAGATGGAGCGTGTACAGACATGCTTTGGGATGAAAATTCGTTGCTTGGTGGAGAGAAATAAATATATATACCTGCCCAGTATATTCAACGATACCATCGATGATGATACTATTGCGGAATTTGACCGCAATACCTACTACCTTTCCAAAGATAGGAAAGGAAGCAGTAAGGTTAATTATGAATTAACTATTAATGCAAAAACAACAGGTAATTTCTGGTAAAAAAAGTTTTTATTTATTTATTTATTATTAAATCTAATAATTAATTATTATCGTTTTAGTTCGAGATACACCAAAGAAGTAACCTGAATGTTATTGAAGTCAACCACAAACAGAAGCCGAAATTATTTGCCCTGAATTATTATGTTAATAATAAATGTGCTGTTATTATGTTAATAATAAATGTGGTTAATTTAAGTATTTGTTTGCTCAAGTTAAGTAAATCACTAAAGATGGAAACGCATTTAAATACAATATTTAAAAAATGCCAAAATAAAACCATTCTCCCTATAAATGAGATGGTTTTTAATCACAATTACAAAATTACGAAGATGGAGCGTGTACAGACATGCTTTGGGATGAAAATTCGTTGCTTGGTGGAGAGAAATAAATATATATACCTGCCCAGTATATTCAACGATACCATCGATGATGATACTATTGCGGAATTTGACCGCAATACCTACTACCTTTCCAAAGATAGGAAAGGAAGCAGTAAGGTTAACTATGAATTAACTATTAATGCAAAAACAACAGGTAATTTCTGGTAAAAAAAGTTTTTATTTATTTATTTATTATTAAATCTAATAATTAATTATTATCGTTTTAGTTCGAGATACACCAAAGAAGTAACCTGAATGTTATTGAAGTCAACCACAAACAGAAGCCGAAATTATTTGCCCTGAATTATTATGTTAATAATAAATGTGCTGTTATTATGTTAATAATAAATGTGGTTAATTTAAGTATTTGTTTGCTCATTTTTTTTTTAATTTTGTTTGTTTTTATACTCTTGACCACAACTTTTTATCAAACTTGAATTTTAGTAAGAATAAAAAGTATATAAGAACATTTGTTAATGAGTTTTAATTAAACAATTGATTTTCATTATTCTAAGAAAACGTGTCACACGCAAAAAAAGAAAAAACATATTCAAAACCCGTCATCAGTGATTGAAAACTATATTAAACAAGCATTCTTAAAACAGAAAATTATAATTTATATATAATTTAAAAACTGTTTAAAATCATATTTATATAAAAAGTTAAAAAACTACGTAAAAGTAATCCTTTAAAGCGAAATTGTGAAATATTTAAATATTTATATAAACATCTTCACTAAGTCCAGGTGTGTGTTGTAGATATTAAGAGCAAAACTATAATTTGTGTTTATTTTAATTTCAAATACTTTCAGTACAGTACTTCCATTTCTGGTGTTATATCATGTACATCTGTGAAGTATGTGGTATGTGTAATGTCTTTCGCATCCAAATTTAATTTTAAGAGACATTTTAATAATAAACATATTGAGCCAAAATCAAACAAAAAACTAAATTTAAAAAATGAAAATATTGAAGAAACTCCATCATGTAGCTATATACGATGTGAAACTTGTAAATTAAATATAAGAAAAGGTTCTTGGTCTCATCATTTGCAAACTAATGATCATAAAAAAAATAATAATCGTTTGTTTATAAACAACGATATATATATATAAGTAAAAATTTATTTTCTAAGCGTATTCAAACTTTTGTATACGAAAATAAAAAGGTAGATGAGCTTTCAATAAACATTTTATTTTCGAATGCAAAAGAAAACTTATGACGAAATTGAACTTGATATTAACATAGACGGAATTCCGTTGTTTAAAAGTTCACGAATTCAACATTGGTCTATCCTTTTAAAAGCTGTCAATTTAAAAGAAAGGGTGAAGCCTTTTCCAGTAGCAATTTATGTTGGCCACACTAAGCCCAGTTGTGATAAAGACTTTTGCAAAGATTTTATTGAGGAGGTTCTTTCATTTCAAGGAGGATTAATTTTTAACGAGAAGAAAATAAGCATTGTTTTCGCTGTTTAACTTGCGAAAGCATTTGTGTGTGGCATCCCGAGGCACACCTCATCAAATCGTTGTACGAAATGCATACAAGTTGCAAAAAAATTTAGGATGTTCTCACGTACAGTACTTCTAGTGCCACCTTAATATCCTATGCGGACTTTTCTGCAAGAAAATATTTGAAGCACCACAACCAAATGTACAGAAATAAAATAACTTCTCTCGAAGAAATTGAATTTGGTATGGTTACGCAAACTCCACTAGATAGTATGCATCTGAGCGATCTGGGAGTAACTAAGAAAATGCTTATTCGAATTATTAAAAATAAAACTGAAACATTGATCCCAAAAGAAAATATATTAAAAATCTCTTCTGCACTTGTTAATTTTAGAAAAGCTTTTCGAATAACAAATTTGATAAATATTTTTAATCAAAGTTATTAATAATTAAATAATATATTATTTTTAAGCATCTAAAGAAAAATAATACCATAATATATTTAACATAATGTATTTAACTTTAATAAAACTTACTCGTTGTAATTTTTTAGCAAATCAAAAGAGAAAAACAGAACATGTCGGAACGTCGCACATAGGTGGATATTGAGTAATTAGGCGGCCAAAAGTCAAAATCTTAAATAAGTAGTAGGCACAAAAGTAGTATGAATAAGGGGTTTCTAGATAGAAATGTGCAAAGGAAAAATGTGCATACCTTAACCCTTTAACGGTCGATGGGGTTAAATTCGACCCCATGATATTTTGTGTTATGAGGCGGCAGCGTGTTCGGTTTTGCTTAAAGTGAAGTCGTGGTGGGGGGTTCGGTTTTGCTTAAAGTGAAGTCGTGGTGGATGTTATTTTTGTTGAAGTGAAGTCGTAACATTTAATGTGTTCGTTAGAGGGTTAATACAATATGAATTAAACTACATTAGGGCGGTTTACGAAAGTCTGTGATTTTTTTGCTAGTATTTAATAAATAAAATTCATTTACTGCGGTATATATTAATATCCCTAATACTACTCGTATTTGTTATCAGTATAAAATGTTAACCACATTATTTAAAAACAAAACACTAGTATTTAATAAATAAAATTCATTTACTGCGGTATATATTAATATCCCTAATACTACTCGTATTTGTTATCAGTATAAAATGTTAACTACATTATTTAATTAAGTGTAGTGGTAATAAAATAAAATCAAATTAATAAAATATATTCATTGTTGTACTAAACTCTAAGGTGTGATTATACTTTTAGTTATTTATTCACAAAAAAATTAATAAAATAAATCAAATTAAAATGGGTGGCAACTTTATTTGTGATATCTGTGGAAAAGTGTGCAGCCGCAACTTTTCATTAAATAGACATATCAGGATGCATCATCATCAAGGTTATTCATTAAGGTGTACGACTTGCAACATTAATTTTTCAAGTAAGCAAGATTATCTTAAACATATCCACTTAATAGAGCATCAAAATAATCAAAAGAAAGAAATTATACACTGTAAGGAGTGTAAAGAAGATGTAGTAAGGAAACTGTGGATATATCATCAACGCACAAACAAACATAAAGATAATTGTTTAAAAATTGTTGATGAAATCAATAATATAAAGTGTTTAGATGCTTGTTTCAAAAACCGTATTACTACATTTCGGTTTAAAAACAACAATATGGATAATCTAAATCCCGAATTGTTTTTCAATAACATAAAGGATAATGTAGCATGTGTTTTGAAAGATCATCTACAAAAACATACAAGTTTAAAATTTAATTTCGAATTACTCTGTGAATATATGAAGATGAAAGACGATGAAGAACCCATAATTACTATAATACTACATCAAACAAAAATGTATATTTTGTCTTTAACTAACCATATGAATGATATTGAAAGATTTTATGCAAATAAATGTGAAATAATTATGCAAAAAATGGATGAGTTCCAAGAACGTGATAGTGGTTTTGCGTTAACAAAAATTAATCACCTTGATGTTAATATTAATAAATATGCATGTATAAAAGGTTCACAGTATATTTCTTTACCAACATACATATCAAAAAAAAAGCTTGTGTTAATATACAAAACAATGACGTATACTGTTTTAAGTGGGCTATAATATCAGCGCTATATCCAATAGAAAATAATAGTGTAATTTGTTCTTCGTATAACATAACCAACATTCAAGATGATATTATAGTCCTGGAAAATAATATATTATTAAATTTTAAAAATTTAAATTTCCCGCTATCTGTCAACAAAATACAACAGTTTGAAGACAACAACCCGGGAATAAGCATAAATGTCTTTGGTCTGGAAAGATCTTTTGAAAAGAAGAAGAAAACATCTATACTTGAAAAAGATACGTATTTAGAAGTTTATAATGTTGTGGGACCATATTATTTCTCTCAAGAAGAAAAATGTAAACATATAAATTTATTATTGATGGAAGATGAAGAACGATTCCATTATGTCTGGATAAAAAATATATCAAGGTATGTTTATCGTTATTTAAATTTATACTCAAAGTGAAATTAAACTAATTAAAAAAATGTTTCCTTTTATATTTCTTTAATTATAGATTATTAAGAAGTCAATTTACAAAACATAAAAATAAGGTGTATATTTGTAATACATGCCTCATACACTTTTACAAAGAATCATCTTTAAGGAAACATAAGGAGGAATGCAACAAAATTGTAACTATAATGCCAACCGATAAAAATTCTATACTTAAATTTAAGAATCATAAAAACCAACTAGATGTTCCGTTTGTAGTTTATGCAGATTTCGAATGTATTCTGGAATCAGTTGATATTCAAAACTCAGCTAATATTAATTCAGTACAAAAGCATATTCCATTTGCATTTAGTTATTATATTAAATGTTCCTATAATTCTAGTTTAGATATACATAGAATTTATAGTGGTGAAAATGCATCAACACATTTTTTTAAAAGTTTAGTCGAGGACGCATTATATATTTATAGTAACTATTTCAGTGTAGTAATACCAATGAAACCTTTAACGTTTATACAACAAAAAAGACAAGATGAAGATATGAATTGTCATATATGCGGTGAAATCATATCTATTGGAGATAAAGTAACTGACCATTGTCATCTAACAGGTGATTATAGAGGTCCTGCACATAATATATGTAACTTAGAGTATCAAATTGGAAATTTTATCCCTATATTTTTTCACAACCTTTCGGCATATGATTGTCATTTATTTATAAGAGAACTTTCATCAGTAGCAGGTGATATAAAAATCATTCCTTTAAATAAGGAATTATATGTATCCGTATCGAAGAGAATTAGGGTGAGTGAAAAAGATACTATTGAGCTACGTTTTCTCGATTCATATCGTTTTATAGCATCAAGTTTAGATCAACTTGCAGGTTTCTTGTCTGATGATGATTTGAAAACTATAAAATCGGTTTGTTTAAATGATAATGAATTTGATTTAATGAAACGTAAAGGTGTCTTTCCCTATGATTATTTGGATTCAAAGAATCGTCTCATGGAAACACAATTACCACCTCGTTCTCTCTTCTTTAATAAACTAACTGATGAAGCGTGTAGTGAAGATAATTATAAACATGCTGAAAAGGTATGGAATACATTTAGATGTACGACTCTCTTGGACTATTTACTATTATACTTGAAAGTAGATGTTTTATTACTATGTGATGTTTTTGAAAATTTCCGTAAAGTTTGCAAAAACATTTATAATTTAGATCCATGCCAATATTATACTGTTCCTGGATTATCTTGGGATGCAATGTTGAAAAAAACAAGAATAGAGTTACAACTATTAACTGACATTAACATGTATAATTTTGTTACACGTGGTATTAGGGGAGGAATTGTTCAATGTTGTAAACGACATTCTGTAGCTAACAATAAATATGTAAGTGATTATGATTCTACTAAAGAATCGAATTATCTTATTTATTTAGATGTAAACAATTTATACGGTTATGTCATGTCGCAGTACCTTCCTTATAAAAATTTTGAATGGGTTGAAAACATTGAAAATTTTAATTTTAATGCTGTGGAAGATGATTCACCATTAGGGTATATATTGGAAGTGGATTTAGAATATCCATCCACCATACACGATCATCACAATGATTTCCCATTTTGTGCAGAAAATAAAAAAATGAACATATGAAACAGTCTAAATTAATAACGGATTTAAATGATAAAACAAAATATGTAATACACTATAGAAATCTTAAACAATGTATTAAACATGGTCTTATTCTAAAGAAAATTCATAGAATTCTTAAATTCAATCAGTCGGATTGGTTGAAAAGGAATATTGATTTAAATAATGATCATAGAACCAATTCCGAAAATGAATTTGAAAAAATTTTTTTTAAACTTTTAAATAATGCGGTATACGGTAAAACAATGGAAAATGTAGCTAAGAGAAAAGATGTTGAAATAGTTTGTTCATGGGAGAGTAGAGGTAAGAGGTTGGGAGCTAGAGCTCTTATAGCTAAGCCAAATTTCCATAGTTTACTTAAGATTCAAGAAGAAATGATTGTCATTGAAATGAGTCTAGTGCGAACGGAATATAATAAACCAATTTATATTGGGTTTTCTGTTCTAGAATTATCTAAGTTGAAAATGTATAATTTTCATTATGAATACATGAAACCTAAATATCAGGAAAATATTTATCTGAATTATATGGATACTGATTCCTTTGTTTACGATATTAAGACATATGATCTATATAAGGATATTCTAGATGATATCATCTTATAGTTTGATACGTCTGCTTATCCGAAAGATGTTTTTAATATACCCTTGTTAAACAAAAAGGTTTTAGGAATGATGAAGGATGAATGTAATGGTAAAATAATTAAAGAGTTCATTGGTTTACGCGCTAAAATGTATTCAATTAAAATTGATGAAGAGGAAAAAGAAATTAAAAAAATTAAAGGAGTTAAAAAATGCGTAACCAATAGACTAACGATTAATGACTTTAGAAAATGTTTATTTGAAAAAAAAAAATGTACTATGATTCTATGTATGTATTTAGATCAAAGATTCATGAAATATATACTCAACACATTAGTAAATTAGCATTAAGTTATTTAGATGATAAGCGATTTATTAGAGATAATAGTATTAATACATATGCATGGGGACATTATGCAATAAATAGTCAACAACCATCATCATCATCATCATATCCCAATGAAAATGTATTAACATCATCTTCAAGTGATAATATTGTACAATAGTATTAAGTGATTTTAGATTATAAGTAAATATATATAACGTGAAAAAACAATAAATAAATAAATAAATAAAGAATATCATTAAAATATTTTAGTTTGTTTTTATTTTAAACTATAGTTATCTATTGAATAGGAATTTTAAACACAAGTAACCACAATTTGTTTTTGTGTGAATAAAATTTAATCGTGCTTGTTCTTAACCTTACTCAACTAAGTTGATATAAAATTTAATCGTTTAGAAATAAAAAAAATCAAAACAAAACTTGTTTATATATTATTTTATTTTTTTGAGAATTTTATAATATAATAAAAATAAATCTCATATTGAAGTATATATAATATTATTGAAGTTCATCTTTATTGATCCAAGAATTATGTTGATTGGAAAATCCCAACCATTTTACGTACGCCTGATGCCCCTTAGTTTTAATAACATTTTCAATCAAGTATGTATTTGGAAAATGTGTCTTTAATAGTTCATGTTCATAGAATCCACCAACAATCGGATTCCTTTGATAGTCTTCCAATAAATAAGTAATGGGGTTTGTGTTCTGTAAAGTACGAATTTTAAAAATTTCAGTTGTCCAGTTTGGAGTATATCCTTTTGAAAAAATATGTTTATATTTGCTAATTCGAACGTGATCTCCAACTTTTAGTTTACCAAATTTATATATTTTGGGATGATTATAGACTTGTTTTAGTATAGAACTTTCATTTTCTGTGTTAACAGACTTTGGCGTCATTCCAATTGTTCTATGCTTTTTATTATTATATTGATTAATTAAATCCTTGCATATATGTATCCATTGATAATTTCCTTGTAGACTAAAATTTTTCCACATCATTCCTTTTAGAGTTCTATTAAATCGTTCTACAATGGACGCTTTCATGATGCTATATGTAGAATAGTGGTTGATATTATGTTTTATCATCAAGTTTTGAAATATTTTATTATAGAACTCTACCATTATCTGTTTGCAAGTTTTTTGGAATTCTCTTTAGCGAAAAAATAGATTGCATAGCATTGGTTATATCTTCACTACTTTTAGATTTTACGGGTACAGCCCAAGCAAACTTTGAAAATGTATCTATAACTGTTAAAATAAATCTATAGCCTTTGTTATATTTTGAGTAAACGCCCATTTCAACAAGATCTGCTTGCCAAAGATCATCAATTCCCTTGATCACCACTCGACGTCGAATGAAATTTCTACGTGCTTGCTTATGAAGCTCCTGAACCACTTCTTGTCGCTCCATTTCTAACGTCTATCTTAGATTACATCAATTTAAATGCTGCTGATATTGAATTTAAATCAAAAACGATTTACATATCTATGTTTTAATGGTTTGTAATGAGCTTCGTTTTTTCATTTAGACGTTCTTCAACTGAATCAATTTTGTAATTAAATAATGAGCTCATTTCTTTTAGTGATTGATTGAGATTATTTAGTATTATACTTTGATCATGTATTAATAAATATGGTGAAAGTATGAGATGTCTTCTAAATAAAGAATATTACATTTATATACCTAAACGACTTCTGATTATTACTAAAAATCAGATGGATTATCTAAACACAACTCCACACATTTTAAAGAAAGTTAAAGAAGTGAAGGGATTATATACTCTAATCGTTAAAAAGAAGAAGCAATATGTATTCTACAACAACTTGTATGACAGTACTGAAGAAGAAGATGATGATGATCATGATGGTGAAATAGAAAACACATTTTAAATAAACCTCGAAACAGAAACTTTTTTAAAATTATAAAAACATATGTATCAATAAAAACCCACAAAATCTAAAATTTCTCACGTATTTAATAAATTAGGAACTTTATAAAAATGAAAAACCGCAACGGAAGCTTTTAAAAATTAAAACCTGCAACATTAAAATTTCTACCACATTTTTCATGTTTAGAAATAAACCACGAAACAGAAACTCTTTAAGATTATAAAAAAACATATGCACCAATAAAACCCCCCAAAATCTAAAATTTTTCGCGTATTTAATAAATTAGGAACTTCATAAAAATGAAAAACCTCAACATTAAAATTTCTCGCGTATTTAATAAATTAAGAACTTTATCAAAATGAAAAACCACAACATTAAAATTTCTACCACATTTTTCATGTTTAGAAACAAAATTACATTTCTGAATTTTGTATAAAAACCCCCTCTAGTTTTACTTTAAGTGTTATTCAAGTTAAGTAAATCACTAAAGATGGAAACGCATTTAAAAACAATATTTAAAAAATGCCAAAATAAAACCATTCTCCCTATAAAGGAGATGGTTTTTAACCACAATTATGAAATTACAAAGATGGAGCGTGTACAGACATGCTTTGGGATGAAAATTCGTTGCTTGGTGGAGAGAAATAAATATATATACCTGCCCAGTATATTCAACGATACCATCGATGAAGATACTATTGCGGAATTTGACCGCAATACCTACTACCTTTCCAAAGATAGGAAAGGAAGCAGTAAGGTTAATTATGAATTAACTATTAATGCAAAAACAACAGGTAATTTCTGGTAAAAAAAGTTTTTATTTATTTATTTATTATTAAATCTAATAATTAATTATTATCGTTTTAGTTCGAGATACACCAAAGAAGTAACCTGAATGTTATTGAAGTCAACCACAAACAGAAGCCGAAATTATTTGCCCTGAATTATTATGTTAATAATAAATGTGCTGTTATTATGTTAATAATAAATGTGGTTAATTTAAGTATTTGTTTGCTCAAGTTAAGTAAATCACTAAAGATGGAAACGCATTTAAAAACAATATTTAAAAAATGCCAAAATAAAACCATTCTCCCTATAAATGAGATGGTTTTTAATCACAATTACAAAATTACGAAGATGGAGCGTGTACAGACATGCTTTGGGATGAAAATTCGTTGCTTGGTGGAGAGAAATAAATATATATACCTGCCCAGTATATTCAACGATACCATCGATGATGATACTATTGCGGAATTTGACCGCAATACCTACTACCTTTCCAAAGATAGGAAAGGAAGCAGTAAGGTTAATTATGAATTAACTATTAATGCAAAAACAACAGGTAATTTCTGGTAAAAAAAGTTTTTATTTATTTATTTATTATTAAATCTAATAATTAATTATTATCGTTTTAGTTCGAGATACACCAAAGAAGTAACCTGAATGTTATTGAAGTCAACCACAAACAGAAGCCGAAATTATTTGCCCTGAATTATTATGTTAATAATAAATGTGCTGTTATTATGTTAATAATAAATGTGGTTAATTTAAGTATTTGTTTGCTCAAGTTAAGTAAATCACTAAAGATGGAAACGCATTTAAATACAATATTTAAAAAATGCCAAAATAAAACCATTCTCCCTATAAATGAGATGGTTTTTAATCACAATTACAAAATTACGAAGATGGAGCGTGTACAGACATGCTTTGGGATGAAAATTCGTTGCTTGGTGGAGAGAAATAAATATATATACCTGCCCAGTATATTCAACGATACCATCGATGATGATACTATTGCGGAATTTGACCGCAATACCTACTACCTTTCCAAAGATAGGAAAGGAAGCAGTAAGGTTAATTATGAATTAACTATTAATGCAAAAACAACAGGTAATTTCTGGTAAAAAAAAAGTTTTTATTTATTTATTAATTATTAAATCTAATAATTAATTATTATCGTTTTAGTTCGAGATACACCAAAGAAGTAACCTGAATGTTATTGAAGTCAACCACAAACAGAAGCCGAAATTATTTGCCCTGAATTATTATGTTAATAATAAATGTGCTGTTATTATGTTAATAATAAATGTGGTTAATTTAAGTATTTGTTTGCTTTTTTTTTAATTTTGTTTGTTTTTATACTCTTGACCGCAACTTTTTATCAAACTTGAATTTTAGTAAGAATAAAAAGTATATAAGAACATTTGTTAATGAGTTTTAATTAAACAATTGATTTTCATTATTCTAAGAAAACGTGTCACACGCAAAAAAAGAAAAAAACATATTCAAAAACCGTCATCAGTGATTGAAAACTATATTAAACAAGCATTCTTAAAACAGAAAATTATAATTTATATATAATTTAAAAACTGTTTAAAATCATATTTATATAAAAAGTTAAAAAACTACGTAAAAGTAATCCTTTAAAGCGAAATTGTGAAATATTTAAATATTTATATAAACATCTTCACTAAGTCCAGGTGTGTGTTGTAGATATTAAGAGCAAATCTATAATTTGTGTTTATTTTAATTTCAAATACTTTCAGTACAGTACTTCCATTTCTGGTGTTATATCATGTACATCTGTGAAGTATGTGGAATGTCTTTCGCATCCAAATTTAATTTTAAGAGACATTTTAATAATAAACATATTGAGCCAAAATCAAACAAAACAAAACTAAATTTAAAAAATGAAGAAACTTCATCATGTAGCTATATACGATGTGAAACTTGTAAATTAAATATAAGAAAAGGTTCTTGGTCTCATCATTTGCAAACTAATGATCATAAAAAAAATAATAATCGTTTGTTTATAAACAACGATATATATATATAAGTAAAAATTTATTTTCTAAGCGTATTCAAACTTTTGTATACGAAAATAAAAAGGTAGATGAGCTTTCAATAAACATTTTATTTTCGAATGCAAAAGAAAGTATTATAAATATTTTAAAAAATATGTTATTAGAACATCAAAATATAAAATTTAATATAGAAGTTTTTGCAGAATATATAAAATTCTCAAAAACTAATGAAATTGAAATTGATGATAGCGCACTAATTAGTATGAAATCTTTTCAAACGAAAATGGTAATAGTACAATTAGAACAAGACCTATCAGACATGTACGATAATCATAGTATAGAAATAGCAACCAAACTGGATGAATTTCAAGAGAGAGACAGTGGTTGGTCTCTAGTTTGTATCAATAAAATTGAAATAAACGTTAACAAGTATTGTCCTATAAAAGGATCTAAATATTTAGAACTGCCAATATTTATCAGAAATAAAAAAGCGTGCATCAACATTAAAAATAATGATAATTATTGTTTCAAATGGGTTCTTATAGCTGCATTAGAAAACAATCATTTAAATCCAAAATATTCACATTATAGTAATGTTATCACACAAAGCTTAATAACACTAACAAATGGGATAACAATTGATTTCACCAACTTAACCTTTCCTCTATCTATTGCTGATATTAAGATATTTGAGAAATACAATTTAAATATAAGCGTGAATGTTTTTGGATGTGATGTGATAAAAAAAGAAATCGTTGGACCATATTATAGGACAGCTGATGAAAAAATTAATCATATCAATTTACTATACATTCAAGATGATGAAAACGATGAATCGCATTATGTTTGGATAAGAA
>OY813002.1:69230874-69300874 GCA_963681545.1 Germaria angustata
TGTATATATATATATATATATATATATATATATATATATATATATATATATATATATATATATGTATGTATGTATGTATATATATATATATATATATATATATATATATATATATATATATATATATATATATATATATATATATATATATATATATATGTATGTATATATATATATATATATATATATATATATATATATATATATATATATATATATATATATATATATATATATACATGCCCGTACCGATAGGGTTAACTTTAAAAAAAAGTGACAAAAAGAAATACAAAATTTAAGGGAATAACTTGAAAAGCATTTTAAAACGTAGAATAGTACGTTATACGGTAAGGTAGTGGTGTTGATCTTGAGCACAAAATTTTGAGAAAATGTTTGTCAACTTTCACCCACTTTTACTTATATATTAAAATATATTTTAGCAATTTTTATATGTTACTCAGTTTTGGTAATATGTTTTGTTTCGAATTACATTAAAAAAATTATATGTCTATATATAAAAGTTTTATGTATGTATGTAGTTAAGGAAATAAATATTTTAGAGCATGATATTTTAGACTTTTTTTGTACATGCCGCTGTTGTTGTTGGTTTTTAAATGCCGCTGTTGTTTTTGTTGTTGTTGTGAATTCAAATGATTTTGGCTTTGCTGTGCTTTGTTTATTTTTCGAGCAGCGTGTAAATATGTCTGACCTATGCGTCCGTGTTATCTAACACAGGCTTGTATTATTTTTTTTTTTTTGTAGTAGAAATGTGGAACTGAATGCATCTTCTGGAAGAACTGATCTATTGACCCATGTTTAGTCAAAAAAGAAAACCGCTGTTGCAAAATCCGTTTCGATTCAAAAGAAAATCGATACAACTTTTCAATTATACAAATTTGGTACGAAATTTGCTGAAATTAAGATGTCTTTTTTTATAGTAGGACAAAACCTTCCATTCATGGTTGCTGATCACATGACTAAAATTTGCCAAAGCTCATTTCCTGATTCGGATTATGCCAAAAAAAAAATATGCAATTAGGGCGCACTAAAGCAATTAGGACGCACTAAAGCAATTAGGGCGCACTAAAAAGCTACAGCCATTGTAAAATAATGTTATTGGTAAAGACCGATTTATGACTGTTTGTAAGGTTTTAAGAAGCAATAAACTTTCCCAAAAACAAGATAGCTTTGAAAAAATCACAAAAACAATTAACAAGAATACTCCCATCTGTAACATATGGAGCAGAATCAATAAATTAACTCAAAAAGGCAGTTCAACCACCATAGGAGCAATAAACACTCCAAACGAAACACTTATCGACCCCGCAAAAATAGCAAATTTTTTTGGTAGTGAATGGGCTGATTATGCTTCAGACCACAACTTCTTGCAGCTATTTATCACATCTAAAAATACAACAAATTCAAAAGCTCTTCGAACCAACATCGACTGCATATTTTATGGAGGAACCTATTACAATGCTGGAACTCAGTAACTGTTAAAAAAATCTTATCAGATGATGAAACCTTTACCTACAACACCAAAATAAAACTAGTAGAGCTATATAATACAATACTTCAAAGTGGTGATATACCCAATTCATGGAAACTTGCCACTGTAATTCCAATTCCTAAACCTAACAATTCCTCGTCTGTCAGACATTTCGCCCTATTTCGCTGTTACCTTGCATCTCTAAAATAATTAAACGAATAATCGCTTCAAGATTATCATGGTTTATGGAAAAAATTAAACTAATAGCCAAGGAGCAAGTGGCCTTTAAAGTTAAAAGACGATGCACTCCTCCACTTAGATAACTATACCACCAAATCGCTCTCTCCCAGAAATCTATTTTGAAAATCAATCTATTTTGAAAAAGCGTTTGATAGAATAGGATCCAACGTAATTTTAACCCTAGAAGGTAAGAACTGTTTAATCTCCAGAGCTAGAAGTATGTACCATTGGATGAGGTGATCTGCGATCCACCTGCAACTGTTTCAGAATAGAATAGGAGAATAGCACAATCTATGTATCTCATATTTGGAACAATTTCCCAATAGCTCGTGAAGGCGGTAAATTCGCAGCAAGAAATGTTGTATATGGGCATATCCCAGAAACAGTCTACAAGCCAAAAATTTTTGAACTTAATCCAACTTAATTTTTTTTTTTTTTTAATGGAGCATTAGAATAGTTATCTTATTTTATAAATTTATAAAAAAAATTATTTCGATGATGATTAATACAAAAATTATTACAAAATCCTACCCTACCTCAGGTCTTTTAATGTTATACCAAAAAAGTGAAATTGTTTACGTGTTGATATCATTGCTTTAGTATTAACATAGATGGTCCAATCGAAAGTCATATTGTTATTCACTCAATTCTCTTTAATTTTTGTAAAAAAAAAATTTTGTTTACTTTTTTGGAAACAGTAAAATTTGGTATAAAATGCCAGGTAAATAAATGCGTTGTAGTGTGCGTAACGGAAAATTAGGTTTTTTTATATTGTGAGTAGAATTTTTTTTTTTTTTTACAAATCATCTATAATTTTAATTTAAATTAATATCCTGCTTTTAAGAAAAATTAAAAACAAAAAAATTACAGCATATTCATTTCTGTGGCGTGCGTAACCATTTAAGTTCTCCCAAATATTACAATAAAAACCTTTGCAATTTTTCTGTTTTCTTATCACTTGTATACTTGCTTAGTATTTTGCAACAACAATTTCGTTTACTTTGTTGGCACCATAGGCGTAAACGGAAAATTTCACGTTGTCTCGCCTTTCGTTTCGTTTGAATCATCTGCAATTATCTTTCAGTGTCAGTTTAGATTATCGGCGTATTGGTACCACACAAAATTGTTTGCTTACAGTATAATTTTTATTAACAACAGTTGATAAAATGAAGACGGGTGCAGAGCGTATTCGAAAATATCGCAAAAAAAATACAATTAAGTGAAAACTTAACACAAATAGAACGTTTAAAAAATGCGAAAAGAATGAAAATTTATCGAAAAAATCTTAAAGAAAAACTTAAAAACGATGATTCATTATCAAAAAAACTAAAGGCTGACCACCGAAACCGTATGGAAAGTTATAGAAAGAAAATAAAGCAACAAAAACAACAAGAGCAACGAATAATATCGTTTGATGGTGATGGTGCATAAAGTGCAAAAATACCCTTTAAAAGTAGAATTAGCGTTACCAAAAAACATTAACAAAAAGAGGAAATTCTTAGAATGCTTACAGAAAAATACTTGAAAGAGAAAGAAGAAGGTCAAACAAAAAATACGGTTGACGAAAATGTTAAAATGATTTATAAATTTTACACTAATGATGACATCTCTACGGAAACTGCCGGAAGAAAGTCCACACTTATATCAAAATCAAATAACCTTCCAATATCTAAAAGATTCATGGTTATGACAATTGGAGAAGCATATGAATTGTTTAAAACAACGTTTCCAGAAACAAATACATATTTCACGTACTAAATTTCATAACAACCGACCAAAACACGTGGAATTATCTAGTAAGCTTCCACATAACATGTGTGTTTGCCAGTACCACGCCAATTTTTCATTTTTATTGGAAGCTATGTTTGGCATTTTTCGTATGTTCCCAACTAATTTTGGCAATTTTTTAAAAAAAGTGTGTTGTGACGAAACCAATGAAGTTTGCATAAGGAATGAATGCAACAAGTGCATTAAAGACATTAAAGACGCTTTCGTCCCTTTAATTTACATTAATCAACTCGAAAAGCTTACTGAATGGAAGCATTGGAGAATCGTTGATAAGCGCATGGTCCTTAGTCATACGAAAGGACCAATAACTGATTTGATTAATGAATTGGAATCTCAGTTACCTTCCTTTAAACTGCATACCTTTGTTAAAAGGACTCAACAGAAATACTTTCAAGACCGAAAAATATCAATTAACAAGATGAAGCTGTTCTGCAAGTCGATTTTGCGGAAAACTATAGGCTTCTCACTCAAAATGAAATTCAGTCAGCTCATTTCAGTTACTCCCAAGTAACCATATTTACTTGTGTTGCCTGGTTGCACAATTGCACAAGATCATTTGCTATTACGAGCGATGAACTGTCACACAATAAATATGATGTTTATTGCTTTCTTCAGGTAATTGTAAAGAAACTTAAAAAATAAAATGCTATTTCAGTTATTTTTATTTTCTGATGGCTGTGCAAGTCAATTTAAAAACAAATTCATTTTGAGTAGTATATCGTTTTTTAAAGAAAAATTCGATTTGACACACTTTGAGTGGAATTTGTTTGCAACTGCTCACGGAAAGGGTGCAGTAGACGGAATTGGAGCTGTCGTAAAGAGAAAAATTTGGCAAATGGTGAAAGCTCAGAATATTATACTTTATAACGCCCATGATTTTTTTAAATTGGCAAAAAAGAATATAGATGGTATTTTATTTTATATGCAAGCAGTACATACATAAAAAATACAACTGGATTTCTTTCGGAGAGATGGGCTATCGTTAAGAGCATTTCCGGCATTAAAAGCAACCATTATTTTTCATCACTTAATAAAAATGTACTCGAAATAGCACTAACGGCAGATTCAGAAAAACATAAAATTTATTTATAAACATATATACATTAATAAATTAGCTTATAAACATAAAATATGAATTAAATAATGTTATTAAAAAAGAATATGAATTGTTTTGTTAAAATAAATACAAATGTTTTTATTTATATACTACTGGAAAAAATGTAGCGTGCGTAACGTAGAGTGCGTAACGCTGGGTTCACGGCTTTTGTAAAAAAACTACAACATTTTTTGGCTGCAAGTAAGTTATTTTAGAATTCTCTTACATTCATCTTTCTTTTAAGTATTTCATTTTTCTGCTTTATTATGCAAAATTTGCTAAAAATTACTAAAACATATGTACCTCAACCTTCAAAGCTACTTCCATTTTTTGTAGCGTGCGTAACAATACTTTGAGATCAAATTTTTCGCAACTTATACCTGTTAAAAAAATATTTTGATGACATTCGAAAGTACACTCAAATCCCACTAAACACTGTGTATAACTTGAAGATATATCTTTTGAAAGACCAAAAAATTGTTATATTTCAATCCGAAAACGCGTACGAATGTAGCGTTCGTAACGCAGGATTTGCCCTTATATTAGACCGGGTAAGAAAATAATAGAGGGATTAAATAATATTCATTTATTAGCAATCATCTTTGAGCAGGGCCATCGAGCAACGCCAAAGAAGTTACAGAGCCAATAGATGCATTAAATCTGATTCATCATAAAAATTTCGCAATTAAGGGAGAAATATAAAATTAAAAACTCCACGATTTCAAGTACCAATTTGATAGAATTGAAAGCCTTGTTGGGTTTATTGTTTTTGTCCGCAGCCTTGAAACATAACCACCTTTCCATTGATCTCTTATTTGACACGACTTATTCGGGGGATCGATATAGAGCGGCAATGAGTAAACATCGATTCGAGTTTCTACTAAACGCACTGCGATTTGATGATTGCACTACAAGACAAGAATGCAAATAAACAAATGCATTTGCACCAATTTCTTAAATTTGGGCTACTTTTATCGAAAAGTGTACAAATAATTTTAAGCCTGGTTCCTACGTTACCATTGATGAATAACTAGTTCGATTTCATGGCAGATGCCCATTTAAAATGTATATACCCAATAAACCCAAATTTAGAATCAAAATACTTATGCTCTGCGATGTTGCCACAAAGTACGTCATTAACGCAGAGCCTTATCTTGGTAAGTCAACTAATACTCAAGGCAAACCATTATCCAAATACTTTGTCGAAGGACTGACGAAGCCTTTACAAGGAAGCAACAGGAAAATAACAGTGGACAACTGGTTTATCAGCATCCCATTGGCGACAAAACTATTGGAAAACCCCTACAACTATTGTCGGCACACTACGTAAAAATAAAGCTGGAATACCACCTGAATTACTTGATCTCAAATCCAAGCAGTGTGGCTCTTCCCGGTTCGTATACACTGAGAATATGATTTTGGTGTCTTTCAAGCCAAAACAAAATAAGAATGTATTATTACTATCTACGATGCATTTCAATGGAGCGATAGATGCAACCACAAAGATCAAATTCGCTTTTCTCCATTTGCCAGGAGTTAAAAGTTTTAAATAAAGATATTTCAATGGAAGATGTAAAGAAAAAACACACACGTTGAGGGGTCAATACATTAAGGAAAGCCGGGCAGTTGCTAATAGCAAAAGAAGTGGGGTTGGAGTGGTTGGACGTTTACGTACCTAAGCTTTGGTATTTCCCTATGCTACATTTTTTAAAGTTTCCTAAACGCCTGTTTGCAATGCATGCATGTAGGCATTTTTACACTCGTATATTTTTATATGCCTATTTGCACATGTGTGTATATACTTTTCTTATTTTCAGTGCGACAACAGTTTAAGAAAAATAATAATAAAGCACGAGGCAGTCGGTCTATATATATATATATACGGCAACAAAGCGACTTGTGTTTTTTCATAAATAACATGGCGGCCCTGACTAAGTAATACAAAGAACCAAACAAGTGAAAACTAACGAATATTAATTAAGAGATCATCGATTTTATTAAAGTTTATATCTATTAATTAAAAAGTGTTTACAAAAGTGTTAAAAACGCATCTTAACGACTTTATACAAAATTTGTTTTTTCTTAATAACGGGTGTGACAAACAATAGGAAAATATAGAAAGAACGTTGCTGTGCACAATTCAAGCAAAAACCTACCTGCAACTCCAATTATAAAATAAAAAAAAATATTTTGAAAGAAGCACCAAGGCAAAACTAAATACATACATATTTTGCTTTTGTCATTTATTGTAATATATATTCGAAATTTAGTGAAATTGTGCAACAGCGCTTTGCAAAAGTTGCATAAATAGTAACCACAAAACGAAATCGAGTAACATGATAATTGAACCCGGTTAATTGATTTTCCCGCTTAATTGGTTTAAAATTCATGTCATCAAAAATAAATTTCCTCTTACTTTTACCCTGTTAATTGCATTATTATTGAAAAATAATCTGGCATTTTTGCACATACATAAATATTTGACATCATTTGTGAAAAACACTGGGTGGCATCTCTACTATGTATGTAATTGAAAACATATGTTTATTGCTAAGGAATAACCGTGAGAAAGCGTGTTTAATTTGTATTTGACAATAACACTGGAAATTAATTTTATCTTATTGTTAATTTTTGTAGACTATAAGTAGAAAACGACACGTAACCCTTGCACTCAAGGATAAGCTTAAAATTTTATCTGAAGCTAAATGCAAGCAGAAGTCTGAGCTGTACAAAAAGTATGGGTGCTCCCTTACCACATTGAATAGAATTTTG
The DNA here is from genome assembly GCA_963681545.1 of Germaria angustata. Lineage (NCBI taxonomy): Eukaryota > Metazoa > Arthropoda > Insecta > Diptera > Tachinidae > Germaria > Germaria angustata. The sequence continues at coordinate 69,238,260 of OY813002.1, forward strand.
CGAAATGAGTTCGAAATAAAATCAAAAGCCTCCAAGTGCAAATTGTCAAGCAAGCGTGAATGGCATGGAAACAATATTGACGTTGAACGAGCGCTTCAAATTTGGTTCGAACAAATGCAATCATCTGGTGCAGTGATTTCAACAAACATGTTGATGGAAAAAGCGCAGCAGTTGGCTCAACAAATGAATTGTGATTTTACCCCATCAACAGGTTGGTTATGGCGCTGGCAACAGCGGCAAGGAATTAAGCTCAGAAAAATACATGGGGAGCAAAAATCTGCGGATTCAAATGCGGCAGAAGATTTTTTAAGTTCAGTTGCACCAAATATATTATCAGAATACGAGGAGGCCGACATTTTCAACGCGGATGAGAGCGCTTTATTTTTCAAAGCATTGCCTCCAAAAAGCCTTTGCAAACAGGGATACCGTAACACGGGTGAATACAAAAGTTATTATAATCGGAAAGCCTCAAAACCCACGTTGCCTGAAAAATAAAGTATTGCCATTAAAATACTATTCGAATCAAAAAGCATGGATGACAGCAGATCTATGGAGCGAAATTATACTTAATTTAGAAGAAGAAATGGCTTCACAGAAACGAAACATTGTTCTGTTTGTAGATAATGCGTCTTGCCACAAGAAGCCTCAAAATTTAAAGCACACAAATCTACATTTTTTACCAGCAAATACTACAGTAATAACCCAGCCCCGATCAGGGTATAATTCATGCCTTCAAGTCATATTATAGACAGAATATTGTTAGAAAACAGATTGTAGCTATGGAGCTAGGGAAAACAGTTGAAGAGTTTTCAAAGTAATTAATATTCTACATGCAATGCATATGACAAAGGCAGGTTTTGGATGGTTAAACCAACGTCTATTAAAAATTGTTTTAAAAAGGTATTAAACTATCGGATTTTGTTATTGTACATTTTAGTAATGCTAGGTATAATTTTAAAGGCGAGATTAGTGAAGACGTCCTCCGAAGAAGAAAATGAGGAAACTGAAAGTTCCTCGATCCATGTGAAAGTCCAAGCGAGCCCCCTACAAAGAAACATCGTGCGGTGGTTCCACTTCCTCAACCAGAAATTCGTCTTGATAATGTAGGCCATTTACCGCGTTTTGTAGATAGCAAGTTTGCATCTAAATGTCGCCATCCGAACTGTTTTTCGCGTTGTCGTACCATTTGCTCTAAATGTAACATTTACTTATGTATGTTTTTTTTTAAATTTGTGTTAATTTATCGAGTTTGAGGTCCAAAAACAATTACAAGCGTCGTTTTTTGTTAGAAATGTTAGAAATAATTAATATACCATTACCACAGAGAATGAATTTTAGAACAGATACTGATAATTTAGCTCAAAGTTATAGGCATTTAATTCATAAAAACAAAAACGGACACTAAAAAGTAAAATATTTTATAAATTTTTCTTATTTAATAAAATATTGTAATTTGTTTTTTATGAAATTTCAAAATGTTTATTCATTTCCTCAATTATTAATATTGAAAATATTTAAATTTTTTCTTTTGTTTTTTGTTTCAAATTTTATAAATTATTTTTTCTCAATTGTCAATATTTTGTATTGAAAATATTTAAAAAACTTTTTTCATTTGTTTTTTGTTTCAAATTGTAAAAGAATTTTTCCTGAAGAAGACAGCCACAGGTTGTCGAAATATTGAAAAATAAAAAATAAATATATTGTTTTTGGACCTCAAACTCGATAAATTAACACAAATTAATTAAAAAAGGTCGAATAATATCATCAATTTATTTACTTGTGTATTCTAAAAAACAATTGCTTTGAAAACTACCACACTGTTAAGAGCCTAGGCACTCAATAATTATATGTATAGACCTCCATTTTCCACTATTTCAAATAAAAAAATTAAAAGAAAATCACATAGAATTGTTTTATTTGCTCCCAAAAAAAGAAAACCAAATATGAAAAAAATACTTGCTTTATGCTCAGGTCTTAAGAGAATATACCGACCTGTTCGTATTGCAATCAGCAGTAAAAAGAAAACTATAATCTTCACACACAGTCTATCCGTTCTCAAAGGTATATCGAACACTATTAACAATAACTGGAATACAATAATAAAAATAAGAGACGCTATCACGAAGATAAAATCCGAATACATTGGATTCGTAGTCATATCGGCGTTTTGGGCAACGAAATGACAGATATTACAGTAAAACCTGCTTCCCATGCACCGACTCTTTTTGACCCTACACTTGGAAAAATAGATATCCGTCGCCATATTAAAAACCTCATAATAAATAACTAAAATCAACCACATCACCATCACTATTACAATATCAACCCAAATTGCGAAATTGCTACTGATCAAATACAAAACCAAACCAAACAATTCTTAAAATGGGTGAACAAGTTTTTTCGGTGTGTTATCGGAGTATGACGAGGATAAATCGCTCGGGAATGATACGGCCTGATAGCGTGGACCCTCTGTTGCAGCGGGATTATGCTTTGACAAAGAATAATTCTAAGGGGTTTACTAAGAACACGCCACGTGTATATGATTGGAATGACTTTTCTTTGGGTTCTGATGATGAACGTTCAATTCGGGTCGTGGAATTGAAATATGATGGTTTGGGCGCTACTTTTGGCCGCGTTGAGTGCATTGTAACGTTACCATTCGATCGGACGCTCTTGACTGAAGCTTGGGTGTCAAATAACGCCTCCGGAATCCTGGAGGCATATGTAGAGAAGAACGGACGACTAAATGGAAGTTGAAGATGGACACTCGAGAAGATACTTACTTATCTGTTTAGGTCTGTTAAGGCTCGAGGGACTAGTCTCCCATAATATTTTGGACTTCTGGATTCCAAAGGATTCGTGACGAATCGGACAAGAATGTTGAAATGGGCACGGGTAAATGGAAAAACCATTCCCGTAGGTATAATTATACCACATGGACAGAATATGTCCTGGTATGACTATCAGTCATATATTAGTATATTCCACTTGCCCTCACCTGTGGTTGTGCTAAGTGATGCCTGGCAGGACCCGCAATGGTGGGAAACTCACGGATACAATTGTTCTCCTGAAATTCAGGGTGCTATATGCCTCAGTCATGTCGATGATAATTGTTCAGCGTTATTTACATTCAAATGGAAAGATGGGTGCACAATATTTAATTAGAGATAAACAACTACCTATAGCGGAGTTAACAGGGTATATAATAAGACTGAAAAGGTTTTCGATTTAGTTGATGACGATATTCTTTTTGAAATAAGCCTAACAAATGTATTGTACTTGTACAATATGTCGAACCAGCAAAATAAACGTAAACTTCTGCAGGCAAAAACGGAAATTGTGAAGAACCTTTTGGGCATGCCGGTACCTAATTCTCCCGTACTATTGGAGCTGCAGAGTGGCACATCCACAAGTATATCGCAAAGAGATGTTCCGCCGACTCTCTCCCAGCAAAATTTTCAAATTGAAAGATGGTTGCACAATATTTAATTAGAGATAAACAACTACCTATAGCGGAGTTAACAGGGTATATAATAAGACTGAAAAGGTTTTCGATTTAGTTGATGACGATATTATTTTTGAAATGAGCGTAACAAATGTATTGTATTTGTACAATATGTTGAACCAGCAAAATAAACGTAAACTTTTGGAGGCAAAAACGGAAATTGTGAAGGACCTTTTGGGCATGCAGGTACCTAATCCTCCCGTACTATTGGAGCCGCAGAGTGGCTCATCTACAAGTATATCACAAAGAGATGTTCCGCCGACTCTCTCCCAGCAACATTTTCTTACACAACTGGAAAGAAAAGGTGCAAAAATAACCAGACGTAGATGTGTAGGCTGCTACAAAGACAACGGATTGAAGGGCGAGACACCAGCAGCTGCAACTAACAAGACAAAAAAAGTAGCGCAAATATGCAATATTTGCATAAAGACATATTGCTTACATTGTTTCCAAAAATATCATAAGAATATTTCACAGTAAATATCTACTTATTCAATAAATATCTGTAGGGTAATTACTGCGATCGACTTAGACCGACATTGTCAGTATAGAGAGTGTATATGGATGATAGAGATAGACAGGAGAATGAATGAGGACGGTTGGGATGGGAACAGTTAACTTTGAGGGAACAGGACGAACATGAAACTGTAGAGTTAGTAGCAGATGGTCGTAGGTTAAAGACGTGCATACGGAATAAAATCTATTTTTATATTATACTAAATAAAATTGTTAATTAAACTGAATTAAAGAGTGTTGTGTTTTTTTTTCCATACCTTCTACCACAAATTTTGGGGGCTCAACCGGGATCCGCCTCACATCATTGAGACACAAAAAAGAAAACAATAAAATAAATTAAAAATTTGACAAACAGTGACAACTGAATGGGACTGATCGAAAACAACAGGAATAAATCCCACCCTTATTTTAAAGACAAAAGCTAGGACGCAATTCAGTAGGGAGAATATGCGCATGAAGATGTGCAAATAAAAACCAAAAAAAAAAAAGAGAAAAAAAAAAACTGTCGCTATGAGAAGTTGAAGATGTGCAAATAAAAACGAACAAAACATTTTGTGTGTGAAGAAAAAGAAAAGAAAACAAACGAATAACGGCACATACTTATATAAAGAAAAAAAAAAACTGTCGCTATGAGAAGTTGAAGATGTGCAAATAAAAACGAACAAAACATTTTGTGTGTGGAGAAAAAGAAAAGAAAACCAACGAATAACGACACATACTTATATAAAGAAAAAGAAACTGTCGCTATGAGAAGTTGAAGATGTGCAAATAAAAACGAACAAAACATTTTGTGTGTGAAGAAAAAGAAAAGAAAACAAACGAATAACGACACATACTTATATAAAGAAAAAAAAACTGTCGCTATGAGAATTAAAGAAAAACAAAACATTGAAGTCTACCAGCGAAGTGAAGATTTAAAAGCTGTTGCTGTGAAGTAAGGTGCAGAGAAAAATACGACAAAAGCCGAGAAATTGAGTTGATGAAAGCAGCGAGTGGCGTAGCAGCGCAATAGATTTGTTGATGCGTATACATAGTTGAGTGGAGATGTTGCAGTGCGTTGTTGGGCAGCAGTTTTAAGCAAGAAGTCTTGAGAAGATTGATGTGGCGCTACAGTTTCTAAGTTGATTTATAAAGATAAGTAATTTGTTTGTCAATTGAATGAAAATTTTATTTTGTAATCATTATATGCAAGTTATTTTTGATGATTAATTTTGATAACTGTAATTATTAAAACTAGATTGTAAGATTATTTCACTATAAGTATCTTTATACGAATAATTATATTGTTTGACAAATTTGTAATTGGACTTGTAACATGGACAGAGATACAATTTTGGGTCTGAGTGTAGCGGCTCTTAGAGCGGAGCTGGGTAAGTTGGGACTAGATACCCATGGACTTAAAGCGGACTTACAGACAAGACTTTTAGGACATTACGAATTGGATTTTGCTGATGCTAGGGAAGAGGCGTCTGATTCTGTCAGTGTTGTCGGCTCTCATGTAGGTAGTATGGCCGGAGCTATAGAGGCAAATGTGGGAATAGTCCCTGTGTCGAAGAGTTTATACACTCTGAAGGATGTTGAGGACAGCTTATCGACTTTCAATGGAATAAATTCACCTGACATCAATCAGTGGATTTCTGAGTTTGAAGAGATGGCTGAGATTGTACAGTGGAGCGCGTTGCAGATGTTTGTATATGGAAGGCAGCTATTAGTTGGCGCTGCTAAGATGTTTGTGAAGAGTCAAAGTGGAATAAAAGACTGGTCGTCATTGAAATTTTGCTTACGGAAAGAGTTTGGTGTTTGTGTGTCCTCGGCAGAAGTTCATCGGCAGTTGCGCAATAAAAGATTAAATAAGAACGAGAGTATGATCGAGTATCTGTATTCATTGATGGAGATAGCAAAGCGTGCCGACTTAGATGAGAAGAGCATTGTTGAATATTTTATTGAAGGCATTCCAGATTCAAGATTCAACAAAACGGTTTTGTATCAAGCCGCCGACATTAATGAATTAAAACGACAAATCACTGTATATGAGAAAGTGAGGCGTAATTCCCGTTCACCAAATAAATATAGGGAAAATGCGCCAACTGAGCGCAGAAGCATGCAAGAAAAGCAAAGGGTGACTGACCCCGAGAGAAGATGTTTTAAGTGCGGCGCTAGTTCACATTTAGCGAGAGATTGCCCAGAGAAGCAAGTAAAATGTTTTAAGTGTCAGAAATTTGGACACCGTTCATTTGAGTGTCAACCGAGAAAACCAGATACAGGAGCAATTAAATCAGAGCGAAATCAGGCTAATATGGTACGCCAGGGTCCAGATCTTATTTTCAAAGACATTGCTATAAACAACAAGGTTCTGACAGCGTTGATCGACACCGGATGCGATGTGTGTATAATGCGCAATGACATTTTGTTGTTAATTGGTGATGTCGACTTCATTCCCGAGAGGATAAGACTTTATGGCATTGGTGATAGCGTAATAACAACAGTAGGACGTTTCGAAACACCAATTATAGTCGACGGATTGGAATTCATAACTACTTTTTACGTTGTTAGGGAGAATGACATTATTCACTCCATAATGATAGGAAATAGTTTGATAAGACAAGTCGAGGTGATTATTAAAAAGGGAGAAGCCACTTTCAGAAAGCCTAGCGATGAAAACTGTTTGTTGAAAGAGTTTGGAAGTATTTGTCTGAATGCGGAGGAACATGTGGCTGATGTGAAGATTGATGTTGGACACCTCGATAAGGAAATCGCAAAGAAAGTTACCAATATGGTCGCAACCTATGCTCCAAGGAATGATTTTAAGAGCCCTGTTGAGATGAAAATTATAGTAAAGGATGATATACCTGTATACCAGCGGCCAAGGCGTATACCATTTGCAGACCAACGCGTGGTGGACGAACAAGTTTCAGAGTGGTTGAAACAGAATGTTATTCAGCCGAGTGTGTCTGAATATGCAGCACCAGTAGTTTTAGCAGCAAAAAAGGATGGCACGAAAAGATTGTGCTGCGATTACAGGAAAATCAACCAGAAGATTGTCAGAGATCATTTTCCCATGCCTGTAATTGAGGAGGTTCTTGACAGGTTGCAAAGCGCGAGCGTGTTTTCCACATTGGATTTGACGAATGGATTCTTTCACGTCCCGGTGGAAAGTTCGTCGAGAAAGTTTACATCGTTCGTGACAAATAATGGGCAGTTCGAATTTTTGTATGTCCCCTTCGGCATTTGCAATTCGCCTGCTGTTTTTACTCGTTTTATATCGGTCGTTCTGAGAGACTTGATTCGTGATGGACTAATCATTGTGTACATGGATGATATCGTCATTCCCGCTAAGGATGAGATTGAAGGTCTAAGTAGGCTCGAGGTGGTATTGAAGCGTGCGGAAAGTTGTGGGTTGAGAATCAAATGGAGTAAGTGCCAGATACTTAAAAGCGAAATCAATTTCCTGGGTTATGTCGTGAGGGAGGGTTGCATCAAGCCATCGGATGAAAAAGTGAGAGCAGTGAGCAGTTTTCCCATCCCTACAGATCGGAAGGCAGTTCAACGGTTTCTGGGTTTAACGTCTTATTTTCGAAAGTTTATAGAAAGTTACGCTGTAATTGCAAAGCCGCTAACTGACTTATTGCGGAAGGATGCTCAGTTTAAAGTTGACGACGAAGTCATACTGTCATGCCAGCAGTTAAAAGAGGCCTTAGTGGGAGCGCCCGTATTAAGACTATACAACCCTGACGCTATAACTGAAGTTCACGCTGACGCAAGTAAGTACGGCTATGGCGCTATCCTACTACAGAAAAGCATTGAGGATCAGCAGTTACACCCAGTGCAGTTCATGAGCCGGAGGACCAAACCGTATGAAGAAAGGTACCACTCTTACGAACTCGAGGTCCTCGCTATAGTTGAAGCCCTTAAGAAATGGCGTATTTATTTGCTCGGTATACCATTTAAAATAGTGACGGATTGTAGCGCGTTCAAAATGACGATGAGTAAAGAGGACGTACCAGCTAGAATATCGCGATGGGCTATGTTTCTTCAAGATTTTTCATACGAAATCGAACATCGAGCGGGTAACCGGATGAAGCATGTGGATGCTTTAAGTCGAATGTATTGTTTGGTAGTGGAGAGTAGTCTGACTCACCGTATAAGAGAGGCTCAGGAAACCGACGAATGGACTAAGGTCATAAGAGCTATTTTGGAGCATGGCGACTATGAAGATTTTTACCTAGGTAACGGAGTGCTGTTCAAAGATCCCACCAAGGAACTTGTAGTAGTACCAGCCCAGTTGGAAGAGGAGGTGATAAGGTTAGCGCATAAACAAGGCCACTATGGTATACAAAAGACTCAGGATTTGGTTGAAAAGCAATACTATATTAGACGTTTGACATCAAAGGTAGCGGCAATAGTCAAGAATTGTATTGAGTGCATAGTTACTGATGCAAAGAGTGGTAAGAAAGAGGGATACCTAAATCCTATTGACAAAGAGGATGTTCCTTTAAAAACATACCATGTTGACCATGTAGGGCCCATGGAAATCACGAAGAAGTTTTACAATCACATCTTTGTGGTAGTCGACGGTTTCACAAAGTTCGTTTGGCTCTATCCAACGAAATCTACGGCTTCCAAGTCAGTTATAGAGTGCTTAGAGAGACAGTCTTCGATATTTGGGAATCCTAAGAGAATAATATCAGACAGAGGTACCGCGTTCACGTCCCATGCGTTTGAGGACTACTGTAAGGAAGAGAACATTCAGCATTTGCTTATTGCCACTGGTGTTCCACGCGGAAATGGCCAAGTGGAACGTATGCACAGGATTGTGGTGCCAATGTTGACGAAATTATGCCAGGGAAGTTCCCAGAATTGGTATAAGCATCTAAGACGTGTTCAATGTATGATAAATTCGACGCCGTCGAGGAGTACACAATACTCGCCCTTAAAATTATTGACCGGCGTAGAAATGAGAATTCCAGATTATCCTGATTTGCGTGAAATATTAGAAGCAGAGACCGTAGCCGAGCTGATGACAACCCGAGATGAAGTACGTGAGCAAGCGAGAGAGAACATTGCCAAGGTCCAGAAGGAGAACATCGCCACTTTCAATCGCAAGAGGAAGGCAGAAACAGAGTACGGGCTACATGAGTTGGTTGCCATTAAGCGCACTCAGTATGGCTCGGGGCTAAAACTGCGAGGAAAGTTCCTAGGTCCCTATAAGGTGGTGGAGAAACTACCACATGGAAGATACACCGTTGAGAAGGTTGGTATCCATGAAGGTCCAACAAGGACAACCACAGTGGCCGAGTTCATGAAAAAATGGCAATCCGAGCCGTATTGCCGTCAGGAGGGCCGATTGTAGGGTAATTACTGCGATCGACTTAGACCGACATTGTCAGTATAGAGAGTGTATATGGATGATAGAGATAGACAGGAGAATGAATGAGGACGGTTGGGATGGGAACGTTAACTTTGAGGGAACAGGACGAACATGAAACTGTAGAGTTAGTAGCAGATGGTCGTAGGTTAAAGACGTGCATACGGAATAAAATCTATTTTTATATTATACTAAATAAAATTGTTAATTAAACTGAATTAAAGAGTGTTGTGTTTTTTTTTCCATACCTTCTACCACATATCTTATTTTTCAATATTTTTTCCGAGTTCTTTTTACCAATCAATAATTTTAGGCTCACGTCAAATTTTCAAATTAGGCTAAACGGTTTCTTCTTCGCGATTGGTTTTAAACAGGTTATGGGCCCATGACATTAAATTAAATTAAAAAGAGTGATTTTGTGAAAAGTAGAGATGAATTCCTTATATCAAATTGAAAAACTGGACGAAAGTAATTATGATACGTGGTATGTCCAGATGCGGAGTGTTTTAATACATTCGGGTATGTGGAGTATTGTGAGCGGAAAGTTGAAGAAAGAAGAAGATAAAGCTAAGGCAGATGAATGGAATCAACAGGATGAAAAAGCCCTTGCTACAATAACTCTAAGTGTAAAGTCGTCACAGTTAAATCATATAAAACTATATAAATTATCAAACGATGCATGGAAGAAGTTGGAGAGTGTCCATCGTCCAAGTGGTCCAGTAAGAAAAGTAATGTTATATAAGAGATTATTAAATATTCGCATGACGGATAGTGATGATATGTCCTGTTTCCTTAATGATTTTACTAGTGCTGTGGAGAAATTGACAGAAGTTGAAATCAAGCTTCAGGATGAACTAATAGTGATAATATTATTATCAAGTCTTTCAAAATCCTATGAGCAGTTTGTTGTTGCTATGGAGACTCGGGATAAGTTACCTGAATTTCAAATTTTGAAAATAAAGCTTCTAGAGGAAGCGGAGAGGAAAAGTCAAAATGCCACAAAGGAAAACAAGAACACTGAAACTCACGCATACATACATGGTAAGGAACCGTTTTAAGAACGCGACAGAAAGTGAAAAGAAGCCTTTTAATAAAAGGGAGAAAACAAATTTCAAATGTTTTAAGTGTGGTAAGCGTAGTCGCTATGCAGCAAATTGTTACACTATTACATACAAGAAAGCAGAAAATAAAAAAGGCGAACAACAATTTACAGTTTTAGCAGCAGCAGACATAAACATCAATACTGAGTCAACGTCAATACTAAGGAACAAACAACAAAACAGCTAATTTTTTTAAAACAAATTTGTTTGACGGCGAACAAAAATGTCTCTATATGAAAAAATTTTGGCTAAATTATTGTCATTAGTTAAGTAAAGCCCTAGAATGTGGGCCTGAAAAGAGTAATTTATTTCCTACTCCATTTGCATTTATAATACATTAAAAACAACGTAAAAAATTAACATCGTGCACCCGTGAAAAAAGGTAACTGTTTCATCGAACTTGCATGGGTTTGTAGCACTCATTCCAATCATGTGTCAGTTTGCTAAATGTGAACACGTGCACTTCAATGACATGCTTATGTTAAAATAATGCGTGTTTCACCTAAATAGAACCAGTTCATTTCCTGTATAACCCATGCATACTCTACTTCTTTCGCATGCCTTTTTTGCTGGGTAGTTAGTTATAAATATAATCTTTTGGAAGAAAATATTGTTGTCACAAAAATGTACCGTTATCGAAAAATTTGCTAACACCTGATTTTTAAAAGTCTATATAGAAGAAAAAACACACAGCTGTTTGTTTATTTCTAATTGTGCGAACTTTTTCAACTGGTGTTGGTGTTTTAAATTAAAAATATATATAAGTATGTATATTGAAAACCAAACATGGAACAAAGCGAACCTCCAAATAATAAAAAATCTAAAATAAAAGCTAAAGTGTATAAAGAATGGGAAGAAGATGATGTTATTAAATTGATATCATTAGTGGAGAGTGCAAAATGTTTGTGGGATGCAGGTGATGCAGGCTACCACAACAAAGTGCTTCGCGACGCCGCCTGGCGTAATATTGCCGAAAACTTCGCGGGCAAATACGATGCACCCGACCTGACTGCCAATTGGACAAATCTGCGCATCCAGTATCGAGGCTACGATGGCAGAGCAAAAACGAAATCTGGGCAGGGTTAATTGCCAGTTCCAAAGTGGAAATTTTTCAGTGTTATGAACTTTATAGGTAGAGCCGAGGATCAACAAACAGAATGCACTGTTTCAAACATTCCTTCCTAAGCCGAATCGCAAGGTGACTGTGAGTATAAATTTAAATAAAAAAATGAAATTAACAACTTTTATACGTGTGTTAATGTGTGTTTTTGTATTTATTTCCTGATAGCTGCTGACAACACTACATCATCAACCACGGAACAGCATGCAACACGCCGTCCCCAATTTAAAAGGAGTGAGTCTGCTGCAACACAAATTGCAGAGACGATGCGCGAGGCGATTACGGTGATGAAAGAGCGAAACCAAAATATGTTGGATCCCAACACAACGTTTGCCAACTATTTATTGAGTGAGGTAAAAACGCTTAGCGAGGAAGCAGCAGCATCACTTCGCAAAAAACTAACAATTTATTTTTTACAATGTCTAGAGGAAGAACGAATAAAAATTGTTTAACATTTTCATCGTGGTAAACACAATAGCCCAGTTCACAATCTTTTCATAGTATGTTTGTTCTACACTACATTTTGTTAGTTTATTTATGTTTTTATCCCACCTTTTTTAATTAAAAATAGCGATTTTTGTTTGAGATAATGGTTCACTTTTAATTTGATTTTTTGTATAAAAAATAATATTTATTTAACAATTGTTTTTCCAATATTTCGGCAGAATTTTTGTGTCTTTTTCAGGGAAAATATATTTTTAATATACAAATATTTTACCTGAAGAAGACAAAAAAATTGTAACGAAATATTGGAAAATCAATTGTTAAATAAATATTATTTTTTATAAAAACAAATCTAGTAAAAAGTGGACTATTATCTCAAACAAAAATCGCTATTTTTAATTAAAAAAGGTGGGATAAAAGCTTATAAATAAACTAACAATATATAGTGTACAACAAAACATACAATGCAATAGCATTTTGCAAAAGCTAAAGCTACTTATGAAACATTTGCCCGAAAATATCAAGTATTTCTTTGCTGTATTGTGACCATCAAATATTTTTAGGGTGAAAACAAGATTTTGAGAAAACAAATTTATTTGTTAGCAAATAAAAGTTTCTCTAATGTGACCACCCTGTGTCAAATATTTTCCACTTTTTTGGGCAAATAATTGTTTGATCTTACAAAGTTTTTGTAAGAACAAACAGTGGCAAATAACAGCTGCTGCAAGAGTGTGGAAACATTTAAAAATAAATTATAAATGAAAACGCCAAAACAAATATACACATGTATACGAGCAACAATATAATGTAAAAAATAAAATAATTTGGTGGTTTATTTTCTTGCTTTTTTATATATTGTGACCTGTGGTAAAAGCAACAGTAATAATATTTAGGTAAGTAAAGTAATAATATTTTAAAGAAATTTTTTTGCTTCAAATATATATTTACTGCCTTTAAATTGAACTAAAATTATTTTATGAATTATAGTATTATATATATATATATATATATATATATATATATATATATATATATATATATATATATATATATATACTTATATATATATATATATATATATATATATATATATATATATATATATATATATATATATATACTTATATATATATATATATATATATATATATATATATATATATATATATATATATATACTTATATATATATATATATATATATATATATATATATATATATATATATATATATATATATATATATATATATATATATATATATATGTATATATATATATATATGTTAGAGCAAAAAAAAAATACTTTACTCAATTCAGTTTGAGGTGTTTTTCAAATTTTGTCTAAAGGGTATGACGTCAAATCTGTACACCTGAAAAGTATAAAAGGGAAAAGTTGAACTGAAATGTTGTCATTTTTATAAAATATTTGGTGCTGTACAGAATTGAAAAATAATAAAATAAAAACTAAAAGTTTTTGAAAAGAAAAAGGTTTCTATCATCAGAAGTGGGATCAATTCAGCCTACACCACAATGGGAAGATGACTGAGGATGACTCCAATCTAAGAGGTCAGATTCAAGGAAATTTTAATCTGCAGGAGGGAAGGCCAGAGTCGACATATAACAATTTTGTAATTACGGTGGAAGCAATTAATAAAATTTTAGAATCCACACAAGGGCCACAAAAACCGGCGCGTTGGTGGATTTCCCGAGTTTTTATCCGGATCACTCCCGCGTTGATATTCATAAGTGGTGCACGGATATATATGCAAGGGTACAACGAGACGGTTTGCAGAATTTTGACATTTTGCCTAGAATACAAGTTTCCCTGCTTGGGAGGGCAGAATTATGGTTCGATAAGTACGGATATCAACTTTATAGCTGGCCGGTTTATGTGCTTCTGTGATACACGCTTTTTCTAATGGTACAGACATTATTACACAACTCAGGAAAATTGCCAACTCAGAAAGCAATGAATATGCTTCCTATATGGAGTTCGTAATAGAAAAGGTTTGCCAAATTAATCAAGTACCTTTTGAAATTCTAGAAGGCTAAATGGTCAAAATTGTCATCGGATGCATTAGTGAGTCATTTGTCTTCGATACTAGAAAAACCTTTGCGAAAGGTAGAAAATATAACACGCCGTTTGCAAGAGAATAAACCAGTATCCAGTATTGAAAAAGAAGACAAGTTTTCTAATCCATTTAAAGGTAGGCGCGTAGAGGATGAGAAACGTTGCTATGGATGTGGCAAAAAGGGTCATATTAGAGCTCATTGCACAGAAAAACAAAAGACAAAAGAATTGGTTGTGCAGAAAGTACCAAGCAAACCCATAGAAACCAAATTTTCGTTGGTGGATTTTTCTTCAAGATGTTGAGTTTGAGATTGTATACCGAAAAGGGAAGACTTTATCACATGTAGATTACCTTAGCCGAAATGTGCCAACATATGACTAAAAATGTCAGGAAATTTGTGAATTCTTGTTTAATCTGCCTGGTGGCTAAAAGGTCGTCTGGAAAGAAACAGTGTAAACTTCACCCAATAGAAAAAAGCCAATTCCATTCGATGTGGTTCATGCTGATTTTATGGGACCATTTGACGAAAAAGACTACTATCGTTATATTTTCATTTTGATTGATGCCTTTACAAAATTTGCAGTTTTATTCCCTTGTAAACCCTTACAGCTGCGGAAACTGTTCAAATGTTTATAACTATGTATGTAATGCTATTTGGAGTTTCAGCCAAACTTTTAAGTGACAGAGGCACTAATTTTACTAGTGCTGAGTTTAAAAACTTCTGCATGTCGATGAGGATAACACATCATTTAATTGCTCCTGGTGCTAGTAGAGCTAATGGCCAAGTGGAACGTAATGTGGACACTGTTGCTAACTTATTGAGAACAAATTTAGATAAATGTGGCGAATTGACTGGTTATATCAGCCGTGTATAATTAGCTCTTAATACAACGGTTAATAAAACAACTGGATTTTCTCCGTTGAAGGTATTAACAGGTATATCGGGACGGACTCCAGATATTAGTGCATTTTTAGCAGAGCTCGAAATTGAGCCACAATTTGACGACGTAGAAGAAATGCGAAAGCTTGCCAGTAAACGAGCAGAGTTAAATGCAACTCGAATGAAAATCAGATTTGATCAAAATAAATGCAAACCAACTCAATTAAAAATTGGACAAAAGGTTGTCTATTGTAGTAACCAGAGGCGAAAATCGAAGTATTATCGTGGTGCTTATGAAATAGTTGGCGTCCTTCCCAATGATCGATATAAATTGAAGAAAGAAAACTGCAAAACTTGTATTGTTGCAGCAAGGGAGGTTATTCGGCCTTTAAATGAGAGTGAAGACGAAACGGGTGTTGGTAACTAATATAAGGTAAAATTTTCTGCAAAATTCTCTATTCAATAAGAATCGAATTCATGAACAAGCTTAAGATTGCCTCTGAGTCATAACTTTCAGTTTATGTGTTGAAGTTTTGAACAAGCTTAAGATTGCCTCTGAGTCATAACTTTCAGTTTATGCGTTGAAGTTTTGAACAAGCTTAAGATTGCCTCTGAGTCATAACTTTCAGTTTATGTGTTGAAGTTTTGAACAAGCTTAAGATTGGAAATAATAAATTTGTGGTTTCTGTAAACTGTTTGGTTTCTTGTGATTTTAGCTTGTTCTTTCTGTAATAAACAAATGATTGTTTTGAAAACAAGAAGCTTTGAATTCATCGAGAGCGATGATTTTACAGGATGGCCGTGTTAGAGCAAAAAAAAAAATACTTTACTCAATTCAGTTTGAGGTGTTTTTCAAATTTTGTCATAAAGGGTGTGACGTCAAATCTGTACACCTGAAAAGTATAAAAGGGAAAAGTTGAACTGAAAAGTTGTCATTTTTATAAAATATTTGGTGGTGTACAGAATTGAAAAATAATAAAATAAAAACTAAAAGTTTTTGAAAAGAAAAAGGTTTCTATCATATATATGTATGTACAGTTTGTCAAGAAATTGTTTTGACAGTGTGCAAATAGTTTTTATTTTGACTTTCATCATTAAAAAACAAAACGTGTTTTAACTCTTTTACCATTTTTTTTATAATCTAATTTTAGCTATATGTTAACTAACAAATAACGGCAAGGAGAACAAAATAAAAACTTAAGATTAAGAAATAAGATAAAAAATTAAAAGAAACTCAAGAATGTTGTTGTCAAGAAATTGTTTTTACATACTAATATAATATGAAAAAATGGATTGGATCTTTAAATTTAGGATTATCAATATTTTGTGTGGCCACCATTGGCATCAATCAGGGCTTGCAGGCGCCGTTTCTTTGAAAAAAAAAATAAATTTTTGTACATATTCTGTTGGTTTTTTATTCCATTCTTCAAAAATTACAGCTTTTAACTCACTTTGGTTCCTGGGACGCCTTTTGGCAGTATTTTTCTTTAGACAAGACCATAAATTTTCAATTGGGTTTAAATCTGGACTCTGAGCAGGTGTATCGAGTACCTTACCGCAGTTGTAGAGAAGCCACGTCCTTACCAAAAGAGCCTTATGTTTAGGGTCATTATCCTGATAAAATTTGAAATTCGGCTTTCTATCAGAATAAAACCCAAATTTAGTCGCGGTGTTAACTAGATGACGCTTTAATATACCCAGGTATTGATTAGCATCCATAGTGTTCTCAATAAAACAAAGATCTCCAACTCCCTTACTAGAAATGCACCCCCAAACCATTACTGAAAGTTTTCCGAATTTTACAGTTGGAATTATGTTTCGACTTTCCAATGCTTTCAAAGGTTTTCTCCATACTCTATTAGGACCATCATTGTAAAAAAGCATTATTTTGGTCTCATCACAAAATATAACGTCATCCCAGTAGTCGTCAGGCTTGGAAATATGTGTTACAGCAAAAGACAATCGTCTTTCTTTATGTTGCATTGTAAGCAGTGTTTTTTTTTTCGTGCCAGTCTGGATGAATAGTCGTTCTTTTTCAAAACTTGTCATACCGTTTCGTGAGAGACTGTCACGCCACACTCTTCTTTAAGTTCACATGCAAGCGTTCGTATGGATACCAAGAGGTTTTCGTCTACCTTTCTTCTTAAAAGACGTTCTGTTCTCTCCGAAATTTTACGTGGACGCCCAGTTGGAAGCTTTAACGTTAGACTATTTTCTTTTTCAGCGCGATTTAAAATATTGTACACTTTGCCTAGTTATTGAAAACATTTTAGACAACTCTTGGACCGTTTTCCCGATCGCGTGGTTATAGTAAACTAACTGAATTACACCGGTCGACGTTCTTTTGCCAGGCATTTTAAATCCTCGTAAAATTATCGTCTTCAGTTATAAAAAAAAAACAAAACTATAATTAAATCATTATCAATGATCACTTGACTAACGAAAAAAATTGTAGTTTGAACAGTAAAAACTAACGGTATAAAAAAACACACACACAAAAAGAAATTGTAAAAACATTTTCTTGACAACAAAATTTTTGTATTTATTTTGTTTTTCTTCTATTTTTTTGTTATTATTCTCTATTTTCTCTTTCTTTTGCTCCTGTTTGTTAACTAATATATAGATAAAATAGAATTGAAAAGAAAAAATTGTTAAACTACAAAGGAAAACTATTTTTTGCATTATTAAAGTCAAAACAATAATTTTTTTCACTATGTCAAAACAATTTCTTGACAAACTGTATATATATATATATATATATATATATATATATATATATATATATATATATATATATATATATATATATATATATATATTGGGCAAAACCTAAGAAACATTGCTAAATATTAGCTTCTGAGTCAAATTATATTTAAATGAACATATTTCAATTCAATGTTTTAATGCAGTTTTATTAGTTACTGTGTCATACAAAATTACAAAAAAAAAAAAAAATTTTAATTATCTCTCACCTAACGGTTCTTTTAGTACAACAACAAAAAATACTCAAAAATTCATTGGGCAAAACCTAAGAAACTTTTTGCTTTTGTACAATAAATTTGTTTTTTTTTTCGAAGATAACGGTAATTTCTTATTTCTTTCGATGATTTCTTAAGAAAAAGTGATCTAGTATGTTTGAAAGCGTTTAACGATTAAATTGCGCATTGTAAAATTAAAATAATACGCAACGTAGAAAATATTGTGAAGCATTTAAATTGAATGCTATAACGCATTATAATACAGGCAAATCACAGGCTGAAATTGCAAATTTGTTGAAAGTAACCAAATCAATGGTTTCCAAATGGATAAACCTTTATAAAGATAAAGGAACTGTTGTCAATATTAATCCTGGCGGAAGACCTCGTAAAACATCAGTTTGTGATGATATACAGTCAGAGACTAAAGTTTAAATACAGCTGTAAAATAATGAGTCTAAAAAATACC
Organism: Germaria angustata; assembly: GCA_963681545.1. NCBI lineage: Eukaryota > Metazoa > Arthropoda > Insecta > Diptera > Tachinidae > Germaria > Germaria angustata. The sequence goes on from OY813002.1 coordinate 69,256,707, forward strand.
AAACGTTATTCTAAAATTTTGCATATGCAGATTTATTTATTTTCTTTAATATTTTCGCAGGAAAACAAAGAATATACTTTTCACATCAAACATAACGGGTATTATTACAAAAGAACTAAAATTAAGTGGACAAAAGTTTAAATACAGACTCAATAGGAAGAACAAATCTTACATTAACGAAAAAAATATTTAAAAATCAATATTTTGTTGGGCCACCCTGGCTGTCTATGACTGCCTGAAGACGCCGAGGCATGGAAAGGACCAATTTTTCAGTTTCGGACACCGTTATTTCCGACCAGCCTCTTTCAGCGTATCCTTGCTAGTAACTTGTTCCTTTCTTAATTTTTTCTTCATTAAATTCCAAACATGTTCTATAGGGTTTAAATCTGGTGATTGGGGAGGGCTATGAAGTTGGCGCGGAGCATAATAGAGCAGCCATTCTTTAACCGAATGTGCGGTATCTTTCGGACCATTGTCTTGTTGAAAGATCCAATGAGGTCCGAGGTCCAATTTGTCGACAGAAGGCTTTAAATTATGTTGCAGTATGGTTTTATATTGGTGTTGGTCCATTATACCATCAATGAAGGCCAAATTCCCTACTCCAGCTGCTCCTATTGCTCCCCAAACCATAACATTACCGCCCCCATGCTTTATAGTTGGAACAAAATTTTTTGTATGTAGGGCAGTGTTAGGTTTTCGCCAGACTTTTGCGCGGCCATCGCTTGTAAACAAATTAAACTTACATTCGTCTGTGAAAATAACCTTTTCCAGAATTCCACGTCCTTGCTTTTATATTTATTTGCGAACTCCAATCTTAGCCTATTCTTTTAGCTTATTAGCGGTTTTTTGCATGGAACTCTGCTTCTGTAACCGTTCTCCCGTAATGCCCTTTGCACAGTTTTTGGATGAACATGTTTGTTGAGAGTGTTTTCGATGTCATTGGCTAATTTTGTGGCGCTTAATTTGTTCACTTCCCTTAGAATATGGTTAACATCTCGACTGGAGAGTTTTTTTGGTCGACCACTTCTAGGCATATTTTCCAAAAAACTTTGTATTTATGGTTTCTAATAATATTTTGTACACTAGAAAATAGGACATTTAATACTTTTCCAATTTCTCGGTAAGACTTTCCTTCTTTGAAGTGTTTAACTATTAAAGTTTTTACGCTAAATTCTATTTCTTTTCCTATGTCCATAATTTCGACTCAACTGACAAGAACACAACAAGAATACGACTAAAATGGATGTTTGGCAGCTTAACAATTAATTTAAACAAAATATGAAAACTAAAGGTACTAACTTGGAAAAAATAGCAAAAAAGGGAGTAATATTCAACATGTATTTAAACTTTTGTCCAATGCATTTTTTTGTTATTGTAGGATTTACCCTTAAGTTCGCCATGTAGTAAATATTTTTTGCTTTTGTTTTTGTTTTTGTTTACTTTTCTTTAAAGTCCATATTTGGAAGTTGTATTTAAACTTTAGTCTCTGACTGTATATATATTTATATATATATATATATATATATATATATATATATATATATATATATATATATATATATATATATATATATTGGGCAAAACCTAAGAAACATTGCTAAATATTAGCTTCTGAGTCAAATTATATTTAAATGAACATACATATTTCAATTCAATGTTTTAATGCAGTTTTATTAGTTACTGTTACTACGTTTATACGCACGTCTTATTTGCAAATAAAAAAGAAGAATGTTGCCGTATAACTTTTTTATTGTAGCTTATTAACTCACTTAAACAAGTCTTGAATAACGGCACTATTTGCAAATAAAAAGTAAGACGTTGCCACTTCATGAACGTTTTTTGTGTTTTTCTTACCAAACAATCATATTTTCGTCACATGGCATCACTAATAATAACATAAGTTCTGTATGCAATTTCCCGTATAAACAGTGAATTAGTTATTTGCAAATAGTTATATTTGCAAATAAGACGTGCGTATAAACGTAGTATGTGTCATACAAAATTACAAAAAAAAATTTTTAATTATCTCTCACCTAACGGTTCTTTTAGTACAACAACAAAAAATACTCAAAAATTCATTGGGCAAAACCTAAGAAACTTTTTGCTTTTGTACAATAAATTTGTTTTTTTTTTCGAAGATAACGGTAATTTCTTATTTCTTTCGATGATTTCTTAAGAAAAAGTGATCTAGTATGTTTGAAAGCGTTTAACGATTAAATTGCGCATTGTAAAATTAAAATAATACACAACGTAGAAAATATTGTGAAGCATTTAAATTGAATGCTATAACGCATTATAATACAGGCAAATCACAGGCTGAAATTGCAAATTTGTTGAAAGTAATTTGTTGTCAATATTAATCCTGGCGGAAGACCTCGTAAAACATCAGTTTGTGATGATATAAATATCAAGAAGATAATAAAAAAACCCTTCATCTCGTCAAACAAAATTGTGTCAGAATTAGGCAGACGGGCGAGAGAGGCTGGATTGAAAAGTTATACAGCTTCCAAAAACCTCTTCTTACAAAACGTCAGCCAAAAAACGGTATGTATTTTTAAGCTAAGTATACAAGTCAACCATTGATGCCTGATTTTTTTTAGGCTCGAATTTGAAAAAAAATATCTTGATTTGTCAGTTACAAAGTGGAAAAGTGTGCTATTTAGCGACGAGAGCAAATTTAATTTGTTCAACTCCGATGGCATATGTCGTGTGAGACGCAATACAGGTGAAAGGCTTAAACCCCGATATTGAAAAAAACTGTCAAGCATGGGGGTGGCAATGTGATGGTGTGGACGTGTTTTTCAGGTCATGGTCTAGGGCCGTTCCACAGAATTTTGCCAAAATGGACAGATTTGTGTATAGGGACATTTTAGAAAATAAGATGTTGCCATATGCCGAGTGGAATATGCCACTTCGTTGGGTGTTTCAACATGATAACGATCCGAAACACTCATCGAAGTTGGTGAAGGACTGGATACAATCGAAAGGGTTTCAAGTGCTTCATTGGCCGGCCCAATCGCCCGATTTAAACCCAATCGAAAATTTATTTTCCATATTGAAGAGGAATGTTGGATCGAAACGATTTTCCAACAGATACGATTTATTTTCGTGCCTGGAGGATGAATGGATACGCATAGATCCAAAAATTATTGATAATTTAATCAAATCTATGCCGCGTCGGTGCGCCGCAGTAATAAAAAATAATGGTTATTATACCAAATATTAAAAGTTTCTTAGGTTTTGCCCAATGAATTTTTCAGTATTTTTTGTTGTTGTACTAAAAGAACCGTTAGGTGAGAGATAATTAAAATTTTTTTTTGTAATTTTGTATGACACAGTAACTAATAAAACTGTATTAAAACATTGAATTGAAATATGTTCATTTAAATATAATTTGACTCAGAAGCTAATATTAAGCAATGTTTCTTAGGTTTTGCCCAGAAATCTGTCCGCCTGGCGACAAACTATCTGAAATTGATGATCCTGCTATGATGCCCGGCGGGAGTAACTATGACTCTCTTAACGGGAGTAACTATGACTCTCTTAATGTAAGAGATCATAGATGTGCCTCTTCCTACACCTCTACGTGGTGCCCGCTATCAACATTAGTCTTTCAGACTAATGGCTAAGTAGGTAGGCTTAAAGAACATTTGGGTTGCCAGCCCAAAGTTTTTCCAAATTGTTGGCCCAAATATAAATAATGGAAATAACGAACATAATCCAACGTCCACTGACGGAGGAAACCAACAAATTTCTAACCCATCCCATCCTAATCCCCCTGGATTATTATTTCAGTGTCAATTTTGTGAACGTGCTTTTAACACAAAAACTGGACTAGGCGTCCATACTAAACATGCTCATCCCAACGAGCACGATGTAGTGTATAATCGTATTGAGGTCAAAGCAAGATGGTCTGAAGAAAAGTTAATGCTAATGGCCCGTAAAGAGTCTGAGCTCCAAGGAGTCAGATTTATGAACATCGAACTAAGTAAGTTATTTCCAAAAAGATCCGTGGAAGCAATTAAAAAGGCAAGGCAAAAAGATTCCTATAAAAGTCAAGTTCAGGAATTTATAGCCGAAACAAATGGTAGGCCAATAGTATTACAAAATGTGTCAGAAACACCAATTCAAACAGGTGAAGATTATTTCATAACTAACTCGCTGAATCTTTCAATCGAAACATTAAGTGAAGCAACCAAATCGCTTAATGGGTATACTTGTAAACACCATAGGTGTTGGAAGAGTTCACACTCTTTCCGCCCTAACATCATATTTAGAAAGCATTTGGCCAAATAACAACTTCGGTCGTACTGTTGCAAACAGACCAAGTAGAGCTGCAAATGATGAATGCGTGCAGCTCAGTCGAAGAAGGCAAAGGCGAGTGAAGTATGCCAAGACACAAAAACAGTGGGCAAAGCATCAAAGCCGCTGTATAGAAACCATCTTAGAAGGTCCGAACAACTCCAAAATACCACCCAAAGAAATTATGAGCCATTCTGGAGAACAGTTATGTTAACGAACAGTGATGTCAAACCTATCCTCCCACCCAAATACCAGAATCTAGATAGGGTCTGGTCATCTATTACACCCGATGAGGTCGATAAGAGCAGGCTTAAGATCAGTACCTCACCAGGCCCTGATGGAATTACAAGTAAGGCGTTAAAAAGTATCCCATCCAAAATTCTGGCAATAGTGTTAAATCTAGTCATGTGGTGCGGGAAATCTCCCAAACCCATGACTGAAGCAAGAACGATCTTCATCCCGAAGAAACCTGATTCGCATGAACCAGGTGATTTTAGGCCTATTACAATACCATCAGTTTTGGTACGTCAGTTACATACCATCTTAGCGAGACGTATTGAAGAATCGTTAAAATTAGACCCAACACAGAGGGCATTTATTCCAACGGACGGAGTGGGAGACAACACTATAGTACTGGATATAATCTTAAAAACAGCAAAAGCTAAGTACAAATCGTTATACATAGCATCTTTAGATATAAGCAAAGCCTTCGACTCTGTGTCCCATAATACAATTTTTGAAGTGTTGAGATCGTATGGTTTTCATTGTGGTTTTATGAAGTATGTGGAAGAATTGTATAAAACATCAAAAACAACTTTTAAAGCTGACGCTTGGGAATCAAACCCTATAATACCAAAACGTGGAGTAAAGCAAGGAGACCCACTATCGCCCATTATGTTTAACATGGTGATAGATAAATTAATGGATTTGCTACCCGCAAAAGTTGGTTTTAAAATGGCCAATCGTAATATTAATGCGCTAGCATTTGCAGACGATTTGGTTATTTTAGCTTCTACACCAAATGGATTGCAAAAGGCACTAGACACCACTTATGAATTTTTTGCTGAATGTGGACTGTCACTAAACACCTCAAAGTGTCTAAGTATAAGCATGAAAGGGCATCCAAAACAGAAAAACATGGTAGTAGAACAGAATGAGTTTAAGATCGATGAAAGAGTGATGCCCGCACTCAAAAGAACAAATGAATGGAAATACCTTGGTATTTCATTTACTGCAGATGGTAGATGCAACATTAACCTCGAACAGGATATTACGAGCAAACTGGAACGCCTCAGTAAAGCTCCACTTAAACCACAACAGCGTATGCACGCATTAAGAACGGTAGTTATACCCCAATTGTACCATAAATTAACACTTGGTAATATTAAGATTAGTTGCATGAATAAAATAGATATAACCATCCGAAAATACACCCGTAAATGGCTTAATCTGCCAGAAAACAGCCCGAAGGCCTTTTTCCACGCACCGATCCCTGGTGGTGGACTAGGTATACAATCAATACGATGGTTTGGTCCAATGCTCAGGAAGAAGAGGTTGGAAAGTATCGAGTTACCGAATCTAATTGGTGAAAGTATAGTTGACGATGCAATTTTAAAAGAAATCGCCATCACTGAGCGCAGGCTGAGAACTGAGAGTCTCTCTCTTTTCTCGGCTGAAACCATAAACAAATACTTTGAAGATAAACTCTATAGCTCAGTCGATGGTGCTGGTCTAAAAGAGGCACACCGGTGGATCAGAGAGCCTAGCAAACTCCTTACATGCAGGGATTTTATTAATTGTATCCGGCTGAGAATTAATGCACTTCCAACCAAGTCACGAACATCGCGGGGAAGACCAGGAAAAGATCGGGCTTGTAGATTCGGTTGCATGATACCAGAAACACCATATCATGTCATCCAAATATGTCACAGGTCCTCCCACGCACGCATAGAAAGACATGATTGCATAAAATCATTTGTGGTACGTAAAATGGCTGAACAGAGATACACGGTATACGAATAACCCTCTCTAAACACATCAGATGGTCTAAGAAAACCAGACATAGTTGCAATAAGGGATCATAAAATAACAATACTAGATGCACAAATAGTAAGTGACGCAAGCGACCTGGACTTGGCGCATAACAGAAAGAAGGCATATTACAACACCCTTGCAGTGAGAAACGCAGTCCAAGAAAGATTTCATATGCAGGTCGAAAACGTAAGCACAATAACAATATCATGGAGAGGCATATTAAGCAAGGCCTCGACCATGGACTTATACAACTGGCAAATCCTAAAGAAGAACGATGCAGCATTGATGTGCACAAGAGCTGCTATAGGTAGCATCCGAGCCTTCAGGATGTTTAACAACACAACCAGTGTAATTAGAAGAGGCATTGGATAATCCAGGATCACTTTACTCTGAAGAGTAAAGGTTGCCGATGCTGATGTTGTGCCCGGAGTTCCCGCTGATTTAATAAAAACTATTGTTGATGCTGTTCTGAAGTCCCATCCTGCATTTTGTATGAATAGTGCTGGTCCTGCTGTCAATACTAATTTGGTTATAGAAAATAATATTGTTGATGAAACTGAAGATAGCAACGATATATTAAAACATTCTGACCCATCTACTGTGGAATGCCTATTTATTGAGATAAAATGTCGTAATGCTGTAACACTAATTGGGGTAGTGTATGCTCCACACGGAAACGTACAAGTTTTAGAACAAATCTTGGGTGTTTTATGTTGTCGTTATGCAAATATAGTCATTTTAGGTGATTTTAACAACAATCTTTATAACGAATCTAAAGCTGAACTTATTAGAGACTTATGCAATATGAACAATCTTTCTTATGTACATAATTGCATGCCCACGCACTACGATATGCAACACAATTGCACTTCCTTAATTGACTTCTCTTTAGTTAGCGATAATAATTTGGTTAAATGTTCGGGTCAATTCTTGGTTCCATCTTTATCGCGTCATTCATGTATATTTATTTGCTTTGATATTCCACCTGAAAATTCTGAAGTTATAACTGAATAAAAGGATTACAACAACATTAACTGGTATAAGGCTAATGAAATTTTCTCCTATATGTACTGACTTAAAGTTTTTAATACGGATGTAGTTGAAGAACAAATGGAATTGTTATATCAATTACTATGCTCTATTCACGATGAAGTGCCCGTTAAACGATTAAATACCCAGAAAAAGCATATAAATTTCTGCATAAATCCTATTGTCAGGGAGGCTATGAACTTGAGAGATCTTGCATTCAAAGCATACAAAGAGAACAACTGACAAGTAAATTAGGTCACCTATTGTAAATATAGAAATAAAGTTAAAAGCTTATTGAGAAAACAGAAGGTTCAATATTGGGAAAAAAAGGTTTCAAAACTGTGCTTATAAGGATATATGGAAAACCATCAGCAATAAGCAGGTTAGTAGATCTGGTCAATTTGATCATCATGATCCAGATGCATTTAACAATTTCTTTGTTACATCTCAAAATGAATCCGATAATTATTATATAAATTTTAATGAAATTTCACAGTCTGGGTTTTGTTTCAGGAGAATTGAGAAGGATGAGCTATGTTGTGCTTTTTACTCTATTAAAACCAATGCGTTAGGTTCCGATCAATTGCCCCATAAATTTATAAAAATGATTTTTGCTTATATTGAAGACTATCTTCTTCACATTTTCAACACTATCATTTTAACGTCACACTATGGAGGACTTCTAAAGTTATACCTATACGAAAAGAAGATAAGAACTTTGATTTACATAATTACCGACCTATAAGCATACAACGCAGCTTATCTAAAACCTTAGAACTTATATTGAAAAATCAAATGTTAGAGTACATTTACTCGAAAAATCTGTTGAGTAATTCTCCTTTTGGATTTAGAATGGTAGAAGTGCGTCTTCTCTATTACTGAGTCTAACTGATGAGATACGCCAGAATATAAATATTGATAAAATCTCCACCATGGTTTCATTAGACCTAAGTAAAACCTTTGACACGGTTAACTATTGCATTTTAATTGATAAATTAGCGAATGAATTTGACTTCTCTTTCTTTGCCTGTAAGTTATTGTATTCATACATAAGTGGACGAAAACAATTCGTTGGTAATAATATAGTTAGTTCAATAACCTTAAATTGTGTTAGTGGGGTGCCACAGGGAACGATTTTGGGCTCATTACTATTTTTACTAAACGTTAATGATTTCGAGGAAATGGTTGGCTCATCTTTCTGTAAATGATTTCAATTCGCAGATGACATATGTAAATTTATTGTTTTCTAATGAATACCAGTTTCTAGATGCTCATGAAGCAACTATTAATTACACGTTACGACTAGCTTGTGATTGGGCTACACGGAATAAACTAGTTTTTAATCCTGGTAAATCTAAGGCGATTACATTTAAGTCTAGAAATTATTTGGATGGTGGTTTCAGTATCATACTAGGAGACGAAAACATACCGTTTGTTGACTCGCTTAACTGTCTAGGTGTTATAGTTGACAAAAACTTGAATTTTGGGTTTAAAAACAGATGATAAATTGAATTTCATACCACATTTTGAATACGTGTGTAAAAAGAAAATTGCTTTTTTGAGAAGAATCAGATACAAACTTTCAACAATTACCGCCATTAATATACATATGTATATAACACAATCATAAAGCCTCACTTTGAATACTGTTCTACTGTACTGTTCCTGTGTAATCAACAAGTGAGGGATAGATTACAAAAAATGCAAAATAAAGGCATGCGGTGTATTCTCAGATGCAACAGGCTGGCAAGCATCAGGGATATGCTGTATAAACTGCAGTGGCTTTCAGTAAATCAACGCCTGGTGATGAATGCCCTATTATTCATATTTAAAGTAAAAACAGGGACCCTGGCATCTTATATGAGTAGATACTTGGTCAATGTAGCTGAAATTCAACCATACAACCTAAAAAATGCAATGACTACAGACTGTCTTATGCAACAAGTTTTAGTCAAAATATATTATTTTATAAAGGTCGAAAATTTTTTTTATGAAATGCCTACAGAATTAAAAAATGAAAATAGTTTTTATTTGTTTAAGCGTAAAATTATTTACTATATTAAGTCAACTATTGAAATTAATATGATGATGAGAAATATGATTCTTATGAAAAATTATTTTATTTTATTTATTTAATTAAAAAGGAAAAAAAATTGTACATGTATAATAGCAAAAGAAAATGCTAAATAAATCAAATCAATCAATCAATCAATCAAATAGGGGTCATCCCCTGAGTACTGGTCCAATCGAAAAAAATATGTACATACTTAAATGTATTTTGAATTTTTTCTTCCTTTTTTGAAGTCTAAACTTTATTATTCCATAATATTAAATGAGTTCCTTAGTTTATATTTGTAATTGTTAAATTCTCTCATTGTAATTAATATTGAACTGGAAGCAACGTAGAAAATGATGAAAACGACTCCGATGAAGAAATTACTAGCACCTCAACAACAGAATCATATAGAAATATAATTAGAATTTTATCCAAGTTACAAAATTGCTTATAAACCTGACTCTGAAAAAGCTTTTAAAGTCAAATCAGAGTTTATGTCAGGTTATCACGAACAGTGTAAGCAATTAAAAATAACAATTCAAAAATTGTTATCAAATTATGTTGATAGAACAAGCGTTAACAAACTTTCTTATTCTGATGGAAGCGAAGGGATAAGTTTAATGGTTTTTCAAGCGACAATATTTAAACAAGTAAATTTATTTTTTTTTCTTTGTAATATAAAGAACCTCCTGAATATCTATTTACGTAGTTAATATTATTCTATGTATATATTGTGGTTTGTTATTAATTTACTACGAAGAAATGAATTTTTTTATAAAATTTTTTATTCCCTAATTGCAGTTTTGGTTAAATTTTAACATTGTGATTTGAAAATTTAAAATATGAGCAGAAAATAAATATGTATGTATGTAGCTGTTCTTAATTGGCGTAAATACATACATACGAGTATGTATCTATGTATGTACATATATTTTTAATATTCTTTCGTGGACTTTTTTCCCATTTTTTTTTTTTTTTTTTTGTTAAAATACAACCATTACGGAGAAAAAATTATTTTTTTTTTTAATTTATGCTGTCTTATGAGAAATCAAATTTCTTTGCGTATTATTTGACATTTTCATAACATATTACTTTCACGCTATCACACTTTCTCATGTTATTTGAGTACTTGGCAAGTCTTAGCACTCAGTATTATAGTATGAAATGGACTTTATGCAGCATATTACCACATAAGATACTTTATGCTACATTATACGTAGCTATAAGACTAAAATTAACATTTTTCAAAATATTCGAATATTAAACTGTTGATTAAAAACTACAAACCGTTTGAGAGTTCTGCTCAAAATGTGTATATGTGTATGTATGCTTGTGAATATGTATTTAAAATAAATCAGATTAAGCAATTTAAAAAGTAAAAATGAGGAACTTAAACTCTACGTATAAAGAGTCTAGGTGATATCTGATTAATTTTACCTAATATTTAATTTCTTAAATTAATTTTCTAAGGAAATATTTTTGTTGATATGTACTTTTATAAGGAATTATTTGAGTATTCATGTACGATAAGCTTTTACTATTAAGGGAATTATTATTGTATATTTTTTATGATTTAAGTACACTGGTTTTAGTTTCTTGAAAGTTTTGCAATTTGAGCATATTTTCACTTATCTATTCTCTATAAAAAACGGGTTAAATTAGCACTTACCCTTGTAAGTTTGTTCTTTGAATTCTAGACGAAAACATGCAAGTAAGAAGATTGAGTAACGTTACTGTGCGTTGGTGTTATAGTTGGGGTTTGAGGTTGCTGTTGTCATACAGATGTTTCAGAGTTTAGTTTCAATACAAATTTATTACTTTTGGGATCGACCACCTCTTCGGCAATATTGAAGTGTGGTAGCTTGTGTATTGAAACCATCAACGATACATCATTCTGTATCAATTGAAATGTTACACTACCAGCGATTGGTCGCGATACTAATTCGTCGCATATAAGTGACCAAGATTGCACCCATCTACGTTCTTTTTCACTTTGTAAAACTGGTGATTCAGTCAGATATGGCTCTAAAAATGCTCGAGGCGATAAGTCGTGTTTGAGACAATGTGCAAGATGTTGAAGTATACTTTCGAATGTATGTCTAGGCTGTTGTCTGGTTACTCTTAAGTACTTTTGTAAAGCACGAGCCATTGAGGGAAATACAGCCTGTGCTGCTTCATTTGGATCTAATGGCACTGCCGGCGCTGGTTCATTATGTATACGTTTAATATGCGTAAATGCTTCTTCGGCCGCTGTTATCAAGCGTGCTCTACGCTTCTTCACTCTCCGTTCATATTCATGTTCTTCATAGAAGCGTTCATTATGTGAAGAATCACGGCGCCTAGCATTTGCAGCTAGTACTGCTCTACTTTGACTCTGTTGTTGTGAATTATTAACTCCATCAACTTCATAATACTTAAAACTAGTTGTTATTTTATTTCTTTGAGATTTTGATATGGGTATCCGCTCCAAATAAGGATTATAAATAGGAAAATCAACATAATATCGTTGTAGCACCCAAACGGCAGCTCTTTGTATGCTAAGTTGTCCTAATGTATACGACCGTGACACACCATCTGGCGAGCGTATAATTTTTACATAATACATTGCCTGATTGTGTCTCAATTCTAGCAAAACAATAGCTATGTAATGAATAAAGAGAAGAGTGTCAACTAAATTAGTTGCATACGCCACTAAAGACTTATAATCGACAGCTTCGCCCCCAGTATCGACAACAACTTTTGCTCCATTTGTGACCTAAAAAAAAAAAGTTTTAAATTAAAACCGATTTTGTGTATTTTGTAAAAATTTAACATATATAACCAACTTCAAAGATCTCAGTAGGTAATGCATACACATACTAATACTTTAGGTATTTCAAAAATTATATCTCAAAAAACTGCACCAGTAAGAAATGCTTAAATTTGTAATTTTAAAAAAATCCAAAAATGTTTAATTTTATGTTCGAAACGTATTCTTGTTTTTTATTTTAATAATAGATAGTCAATTAAATTATTTGATTGAGTTTGAGGTCTTCCTTTTTTTATAAAAAACAATATATTTTTTGATTTTTTAATATTTTAACACCCTATGGGTGTCTTCTTCAGGAAAAATATTTATTATTTTAAAAAATCAAAAAAAAAATTATATTGTGCAAAACAAGCCTGTACAAAAGATTGAACTGTATGATTATTTTAGTTTCCGGATGTTATTTTCTTAAACAAAAAATAGATTTTAGAGTGTTTGAAAAAAGTTGCACCCATTGGTTTCTTATGCCCCTATTGCGGTTCACCACTCAACTCAGTTTGGTCGTGTGAGAGTCAACCCAACTTATGCACAACCAAACTCATTTTAGTTATTGCGATACACAACTGTTTTTAGTTGAGTTTGTCATAAAATTGCCAACCTAAAATATCGAATTGCCAACTTTAAATATCACGTTTGACAAGTGAAATTTGAAGAAAATTAAACTGAAAGTGTTGTGGGAATAAAAAGTGTAAAATATTTTATTTATGTATTGTGAAACAATTTGTTAATTGAGTCTTAAAAGGTTAAAAAAAAGAATTCTGTACATATATTTAAAAACTTGTAATTCTTAAAAAAATAATACCACTTGTGAATTTTAATATATTTTTTTTTTTTTTCACGCTAATATATGTTTATTGTATCTTCAAATAATTGAACTAACAATAAGTGTTCAAATCTTAAATATATAAATAATTATTAGGCCCAACCAGTGTCGGACATAAACTTAGTGATAATAATTAATAATACATAAAATTCATGTTACGCACAAAAAATATTTTCAAAGAATTTCATCTGGAGAGTTGCGTATTAATGCCGTAGTGTCCCTCTTTTTTAAGCGGATGTGTCCAGGAAAGTTCAAGATGTTACGAGCAAGGGGATTAGGATGGAACTCGAGTTTTGTTAAATATTTTCCAGCATATTTTGCAATTTCAGCGGTCACAAGTGGCATATTTAAATCACGATGTAAAATAGAATTTTTCAAGTACCATGGAGCCGTAGTTATTAACCTTAATATTTTGTTTTGCATTCGTTGGATTCTCTCTACATTGGAAGCTGAAGCAGTGCCCCATAGCTGAATTCCGTAACACCATATCGGCTTCAAAAGCGACTTGTATATTAAAAGTTTACAATCTAGACTGAGGGTAGAATTTCTACCAATCAGCCAATGTATCTGGGTTAATTTAAGCTTCATTTGTGTCAGCTTAGAGTCAATGTGGTGTTTCCATGTAAGCCGTCGGTCGAGGTGAATACCAAGATATTTCACATGTGAATGTTGAGGAACAACTTGATTGTTGATTTGAATGGGGGAACAAGTATCTCTTCGTAGGGTAAATGTAACATGAACACACTTTTGTTCATTTACTTTTATTCTCCATAAGTTCAACCACAATTCCAACAGGTTAATATGTTGCTGAAGATAACGGGATGCCTCGTGAGGGTTTTCATGCATACTAAGGCAGGCTGTATCATCGGCAAATGTAGAGGTGAGGATATTACTGCTCAAAGGCATATCACAGGTATAAATCAAATACAAAACTGGCCCCAGTATACTCCCCTGAGGCACCCCAGATGAAATGGTTTCGGGCACACTCATGAAGTCTCCTTCCACGACAGTGAACTTCCGGGCAATAATGTAACTTTCCAAAAGATTTACAATGTTTATTGGTAGATATGTCTTCAATTTTAGAATTAGGCCTTCATGCCACACTTTATCAAATGCCTGAGAGACATCAATAAATAGGGAAGAACAATACTTTCTTTCTTCAAATGTTCTTCTTATGAAATGAACCAATCTATGACATTGTTCAATGGTGCTGTGCTGACTTCTAAAACCAAATTGATGGTCCGGTATGCATCCATTATCAGCTAGAATTGGGGACAATTTTGTCATGAGAAGTTTTTCAAAGAGCTTCGAAATTGTTGACAGCAAACTTATTGGCCTATATGACTCAGCCTTGGTAAGATCTTTACCCGCCTTTGGAATCATTTTGACCATGGCAAGTTTCCAGCTGTGTGGGTAATACTCCAGTCGTAAAATGCCATTAAAAATAAATAACAGGATTCTAATAGCAATACGAGGCAACTGCATCAGCATCTTGTTACTAATTCCATCAATACCCGGGGCCTTCTTTGGATTGGTTTCAGCAATTAGTTTTTGTACATCAAGCATCTTAAACTTTATAGGTCGAGGGGGTAGAGCAACTACGCTCGGCAAATCAACAGCACCAGTATATGTGTTTGGGGTAAATACGTCTTTTAAATGACCAGCTAATATGTTACCTTTTTCAGTATTAGTTCTTGCCCAACCTCCGGTAGAAGTGCGCAGGGGTGGTTTAGACTCAACGGGTGTTTTAAGCTTTTTAGCAGCGCGCCACAAGGAGTAATTAGATGCTGCAGTGACATCGAGACCTTCCAGGTAGTTCTTAAGAGAAGCAGATTTTTCAGCTGAAAGCAACTCTTGGAGTCGTTTAGTGCATTCTCTAAGTCTGATTTTATGTTGGGGCGATCTGTGCTGTTGCCATTCCCTTCTAGCTCTTCTTTTTTCACATACGAGACGTTCAATGTCCGCAGAATAAATTCTATTAAACCCAGTCTGCGGATGGGAGGTAGTGGCATGTTTAGCAGCCTGTTTAATATTCTCGGTAAGATTGGCAATGTTAAGTTCAATATCATCGGGAGTTCTAAGCCTGATGTTTTCCGTACAATGACTACTGAGATATTTTTTGAACCCCAGCCAGTTAACACGATGTATCATCTTCACATATGGGTCAGGTAAGTCACTTCTTAGTGGGCTACAAATTGTAACGATCGTGGGAGAGTGATCGGAGGAGAGATCATGTGAAGCTTCAACATGAATTAAATCCCTAGGGATATTTTTCATGACCCCAAAATCTATAACATCCGGAATTTTTTGTATGTCAGTAGGCCAGTAAGTGGGCTCCCCACTAGAAATGACATCCAAATCCATTTTTGAAATTGTGTTGAACAATGCTCGACCTCTAGGAGTAATAAGACGCGACCCCCAGAACGTATGCTTTGCATTGTAGTCTCCAGCTGCTACGAAACAAGGGCCAAGAGTTTTGTAAAAATCCTCGTATTGATCTTCACTGATTGAAAATCTGGGAGGGGAGTAAACTGATGAAAGCACAAGATTTGAACAAAAATTTTCGATGCAAATATTTGTTGCTTGTAGATGGTCTTCACAAGTGTTCTCAAGAATATAGTGCTTGAGTCTTGACTTTATTAGAATTGCTGATCCTCCACATGCTCTTCCTCTCGGGTCCTTTGTATCATATAAGGTGTAGCCACTCATTTTAAAAAGGCTTCTCGAAGTCAAATGAGTCTCAGATACCAACATTACATCAATATTCTTCACCGTGAGGAAGTGCTCTAGTTCGTTTCTATGTTGGCGAATGCCGTTAGCGTTCCAGAAACATAACTTTAACGTGTTCATGGCTTGTTAACTAATGCTAGAAGCAGAGTGTTCTGCATTCGCAGCATTTCTTGCATCATGCTAGTCATATTTGTCGTAAAGTTGCTTATAGTTTGCACCAGATTATCAATAGTAGCTTCAAGGCGATTGAAATTAAAGCTTGCATTTGCGTTTGTTGTATTGTTTGGTGGTGACACTTTTTGAACGGGAATAGAGTTAATCTTCACAGCGTCAGCATACGATACATGTGAAGTGATTGGTTGGGCCATTAGGGGATGAGTAGCGGAGTACGTATTTCCTGCTTGAGCTGGAGTTACTTTAGGCTTTTGGGTCATAGCTTGTTTCACAAAAGAGAATACAGGACATCCTCTGTAGTTAGCAGTGTGATTACCTCCACAATTACTGCACTTTTTTTCCTTCTGGTCCTTCGACTTATTGCAAATAGCAGTGTTGTGTAATTCACCGCACACAACACAAACAGACGGTAATTTGCAATAAGTTTTCGTATGGCCATATTCTTGACAATTATGGCACTGTACGGGTCCTGAGCGCTTGTGTGGTTCTTCGACTGTAATTTTCCGGTATAACAGATATTTTAAATTATAAATTGGATGGGTCTCATTTTTCTTCAATTTTATATCATTCGGCTCCAATTCAACGCGAAATAAGGGTTGGGGGATCTTCTCCCTGTTTATTATGTTAGAGACATTCTTTACCTTAAATCCCTGGAGGGTGAGAGCATCTTTAATTTCCTCAGGAACTACATAAGAATCTATGCCTTTCAATACGATCTGTAGGCCTTTAGCACTCTTAAGCTGGAATGTGTAGAAACTTGTTTTATTTTTTTCGAATTCGTTAACCATTTTGCGGAAGTCTTTTTCATCATATATTTGAACTTTTGTTTCATCAATGTTACCACGTTTTATTGGAACAATGTGAAATGACTTTTCACCAATGGCCGAGATTAGTTTTTTAATAAGTGTGTTCGAGTTTTTTTGTCTCAGATAGATTGGTGGTGGTTTTGAAGTTTTTTTCGAAGATTCTTCGGGTTTATCGCTGTCATCTTGTAATATTTTAAACCGGTTTTGACGATTAGCTGAGGCGGCGTCGTTGTCTCTGGATATTTTCGGAACAGATGAGATTTTGGATGAATTTGGGCTTCGCCCGCGCTTTACTACCGTTACATATCTGTCCATTCCGACAGGCACTTTAGGTTTTTGAATATTATCGTCCATTGTGATAACTGGGTTAAGTGATGAACACGAGCCCAGAGCGGATAATGGCGCTGACTTAAATAACGATGAACTAGGCAATGGTAATATTACCGAATCACTACTTGGCATCGGAGTAAGCGAATTTGATCGCTCACGTAAAATTGGCTTTGCCGTTAGAAAAAGACTGTCATCCAATTTTTTCTTTTTATTGTTTGCATTAAGAGCTTCAGAACTCACAGTAAAATAGGCATTTCTGCCGTTAGAACTCACTTCACAATTTTTTGTTTTTGAGGTACTCATGCAGAGTATTCCTCAGTCACTTTGTTTGTGTTTTTTGTTTTTTTGTTGTTTCAGTTTATACGAAAAATATTATTAATGCAAGTAAAGCAAATTTAACAAAAACTGTACTTATTACGAATCAGTACTTATTACGAATATTTTTTTGTTTGTTTGTATTTTTGTTTGCTTAGTATGAGAAAAAAAAACTCCGCTAACACGTCTGTTCACTACGAAGGTTCAACAAGACTGATTTTAATATATAAAAAAATAAGATGAAATTTACAACAGCAAACAATAAAATATTATTAATTTTTAAATTTATTCTTAAGTTTTTCTATTTGTAATTTATCGCACTCCACCTTAAGATTGTGGAGATCAGTAGCCTCATTTGCTTGTCGTTCCAACAATGAAAATTTTTTTTCTAATTTTTTTAATGTTTGCAGTGGATGCTGCAACGCCAAAAACTTGGCCAGATGGTGCCGCTTGCTCTTGCAAAGACAAGAGTTGTGAAACAGTATCCTCAAGGCTATTTAATGGGATTTCTTGTGATGGGCCTCAACCTGTCGCCAAGGCTATTTAATGGTGCCGCTCCCTCTTGCAAAGACAAGAGTTGTGAAACAGTATCCTCAAGGCTATTTAATGGGATTTCTTGTGATGGGCCTCAACCTGTCGCCTGAGTGTTTCTTTTATTGTTTGCAAGTTTTTTCTTAATGCTTGCTTTATAGTGGATCCAAACCTGTGAAAGATTATAATTATATTAAGAATATTGTAATTGTTCAATACTATTTTACTGACACACACGTTGCCATTCTTGCGATGTTCTTGTCGGTGGTCCCAAACTATTTAATTCTACAGCAAACTCTTCCCATAACTCCTTGCACGTATTTTCCGTTGCACCAAAATTTGGTTTTCCGCGAGCAATTTCCGGATTCCTGTCCATAATCTGAACAAGCCGCTCAAATTGGACTTTCGTTGTTATTTTCAAACTAATAAAAGTGTTTAAAAATTGTGAAAAAATTATTACAAAAATTGATACTTACGATCTCTCCATTTTGATTTAAATTTTCACCGCTTTAAAAAAATTTCACTCTAACTGATAATGACACAACTACAATTAAGCAGTTGTGTGTATTCAACGTTTTTTACGACCAAACTTTTACAAAGTTGAGAACGGCAATACCACGAAAAAACAGATACACAACTGAATAGTCAACTGGCAGTTTAGTTGAGAACGGCAATGCGAAATCACCTAAGACGACCAAACTGACACAAAAGTGGTGAACCGCAATAGGGGCATTAATATATAAAAAAATAAGATGAAATTTATCTACAACAGCAAACAATAAAATATTATTAATTTTTAAATTTATTCTTAAGTTTTTCTATTTTTAATTTACCGCACTCCACCTTAAGATTGTGGAGATCAGTAGCCTCATTTGCTTGTCGTTCCAACAATGCAAATTTTTTTTCTAATTTTTTAACGTTTGCAGTGGATGCTGCAAAGCCAAAAACTTGGCCAGATGGTGCCGCTTGCTCTTGCAAAGACAAGAGTTGTGAAACAGTATCATCAAGGCTATTTAATGGTGCCGCTTCCTCTTGCAAAGACAAGAGCTGTGAAACAGTATCCTCAAGGCTATTTAATGGGATTTCTTGTGATGGGCCTCAACCTGTCGCCTGAGTGTTTCTTTTATTGTTTGCAAATTTTTTCTTAATGCTTGCTTTATAGTGGATCCAAATCTGTGAAAGATTATAATTATATTAAGAATATTGTAATTGTTCAATATTATTTTACTGACACACTTACACGTTGCCATTCTTGAGATGTTCTTGTCGGTGGTCCCAAACTATTTAATTCTACAGCAAACTCTTCCCATAACCCCTTGCACGTATTTTCCGTTGCACCAAAATTTGGTTTTCCGCGAGCAATTTCCGGATTCCTGTCCATAATCTGAACAAGCCGCTCAAATTGAACTTTCGTTGTTATTTTCAAACTAATAAAAGTGTTTAAAAATTGTGAAAAAATTATTACAAAAATTGATACTTACGATCTCTCCATTTTGATTTAAATTTTCACCGCTTTTAAAAAAATTTCACTCTAACTGATAATGACAAAACTACAATTAAGCAGTTGTGTGTATTCAACGTTTTTTACGACCAAACTTTTACAAAGTTGAGAACGGCAATACCACGAAAAAACAGATACACAACTGAATAGTCAACTGGCAGTTTAGTTGAGAACGGCAATGCGAAATCACCTAAGACGACCAAACTGACACAAAAGTGGTGAACCGCAATAGGGGCATTAATATATAAAAAAATAAGATGAAATTTATCTACAACAGCAAACAATAAAATATTATTAATTTTTAAATTTATTCTTAAGTTTTTCTATTTTTAATTTACCGCACTCCACCTTAAGATTGTGGAGATCAGTAGCCTCATTTGCTTGTCGTTCCAACAATGCAAATTTTTTTTCTAATTTTTTAACGTTTGCAGTGGATGCTGCAAAGCCAAAAACTTGGCCAGATGGTGCCGCTTGCTCTTGCAAAGACAAGAGTTGTGAAACAGTATCATCAAGGCTATTTAATGGTGCCGCTTCCTCTTGCAAAGACAAGAGCTGTGAAACAGTATCCTCAAGGCTATTTAATGGGATTTCTTGTGATGGGCCTCAACCTGTCGCCTGAGTGTTTCTTTTATTGTTTGCAAATTTTTTCTTAATGCTTGCTTTATAGTGGATCCAAATCTGTGAAAGATTATAATTATATTAAGAATATTGTAATTGTTCAATATTATTTTACTGACACACTTACACGTTGCCATTCTTGAGATGTTCTTGTCGGTGGTCCCAAACTATTTAATTCTACAGCAAACTCTT
The DNA here is from genome assembly GCA_963681545.1 of Germaria angustata. Lineage (NCBI taxonomy): Eukaryota > Metazoa > Arthropoda > Insecta > Diptera > Tachinidae > Germaria > Germaria angustata. Next base: position 69,276,954 of record OY813002.1, read on the forward strand.
CCCATAACCCCTTGCACGTATTTTCCGTTGCACCAAAATTTGGTTTTCCGCGAGCAATTTCCGGATTCCTGTCCATAATCTGAACAAGCCGCTCAAATTGAACTTTCGTTGTTATTTTCAAACTAATAAAAGTGTTTAAAAATTGTGAAAAAATTATTACAAAAATTGATACTTACGATCTCTCCATTTTGATTTAAATTTTCACCGCTTTTAAAAAAATTTCACTCTAACTGATAATGACAAAACTACAATTAAGCAGTTGTGTGTATTCAACGTTTTTTACGACCAAACTTTTACAAAGTTGAGAACGGCAATACCACGAAAAAACAGATACACAACTGAATAGTCAACTGGCAGTTTAGTTGAGAACGGCAATGCGAAATCACCTAAGACGACCAAACTGACACAAAAGTGGTGAACCGCAATAGGGGCATTATATTTTAATTATTATTATAAATCATTTTATATATCTACTGCAAAAATGAAGAGGGACTACGCATTAATGTGGTCCTGAAGAGAGGATTTTCGAAAAAGATGGCAAATTGTGAAGACATTTTGTTTTCTTGAAAAGAAAAAGTAAAGTTATAATTATTTGAATTTGGAATAATTTTAAGTCATGACACGTCAAATTTGGTTTCTAAACTCACCGATTTCGGCAATGTGCCATTTTCAGTATTATTTTTCTTGAGAAGCAGAAAAACACAACTCATAATTATTGCTCTACTGTTTTTATCATTTACATTTTGTTCCTTAAAATGTATAAATTTCTTTTTACAGTACATATTTAAATAGTAGATATAGTAAGTATATAAACGTTTAGAAACGTTTCGTGCCCCGCAAGTTCTATTTATAGGGACATCCTTTTGAAAATAGTTACAATTATAATGTAAAAAGAATTGCCTGTTATTCAAATAAGGGTGTTGCAATATATATATATATATATATATATATATATATATATATATATATATATATATATATATATATATATATATATATATAGGTTAGGTTAGGTTAGGTTAGGTTGATTGGAGGGGTATTGTCAGCCCATGTCATACGACATACACCTAAGCCAGTGAAGGCTTGTTGTGCGCTCCTTTGATTTTAACCATAACACATTGACCCAAAGGTCTAGAGAAACTCCGTGTCACTCACAAAGTTCCTTAATTTCCTCCAGCATATTCCCCGTAATCGGCTTATGTCCGGTAAGATGTCACCCCCAAGATATATATATATATATATATATATATATATATATATATATATATATATATATATATATATATATATATATATATATATATATATATATATATATATATATATATATATATATATATATATATATATATATATCGATTAATAGAAGCTCTCCCACTCCCAATGAAACCTTGCAGCCCCAATCCATGTTTAACTGAACACAATGTGTTGTTCTTATTATAAGCAGCGTTTTGTTTTCGCCGAACTAATACTTCTCCATATGATTCGAAAATATTAAATTTACTTTCATCAGAGAACAGCACATTGCTCCAGAAGTCTATATTTTATATTCTTGAGCATAGCTAATCTTTTCTTGTTCACTTCACATACACGCATTGTTTTTAAGTGAGTTTCTTTACTAAAATCTTCGTTAACTCCTCAGCAAGTCGGGTGGGCGCCAATTTTGGGTTCTTTTTTGGATTTTTTTTTATAATTTGCGCTTCTTACCCCTTACTAAGTACTCGCGACCGACCAGTATGTTTTTTGCTAGACAAATTTGTTCAACCAGCACAACGTTGTATAATGTTACTTATGTATAGTATACCGGCTTCGACTCATAATTTCTCCGATTTGTTCATAAGACTTTTGTTAACTATACAGATGCAAAATAATTTTTCGGTCTTCTAGGGTTGTTTCTTTTGTTTTGGTCACATTTTTAATAATTTAGCACAATTCCACACTTTTTGACTCCCATAATCTCCTTTAAGTTTTTACAACGGCGTCATCTAAAACATCACGGAATCTTTCAGATGCTTACATGTTTAAATGTTGATATATTGAAATACATAACTTTAAGACCATATCTACATGTCTTATTTGTGCGAAAATAATTTTTTTTCATCAAAACACATATCTTTAAATGAAAATGATTCCGTTAATCGTGTAATAAACTTTTAGAGATAAAGCAAAGAATATCTTTAAACAAATATTTTCATTTGAATTCGCTAAAATTATCACATTGCTCAACAGAATTTTAAAAATTTCCGTAAATTAACTTATTGTGCTAATAATATAGTCCGTCAATGTATATATAATATTAAATGCTCGAGATTTCCTGCAGTTTTTATTTAACGAATACCGAAAAAGCAAGGAAGAACTCACCTGCACTATATAAAAGAGCCAGTAAGCAAACGTAGATAATGTTACCAATAGCAAGACCACCGCACGATATAGAAATATTCTTGGCATTGTCGCAGCTGAATTACGCATAAATAACGCCCATAAGCCAATTGCTAATAGAAGAAGACGAACAGCCATTGATACTAATAAGCCTTTACATTCACTACCACAAGCCAACAATTGTGTTCTCACGGTCTGCGTTAATTCGGGATGATCAAACGCTGAGGGAAAAAATCCCATATGAGGCATTACGACCATGGCTACTGGGGAAAAAAATGCACAAAATCCAAGCAAAAAAGATAATATTGATTCCATATAACGCCGACACTTAAAGCCTATACCAGTGTCAGTCATTTCTCGATGCCAGGCATTATTAATATCCTCCATTGATATGCTTTGTTCTGATGTGTTACCGGTAACTGCAGTAGTATTTTCTCCCCAATTATCGTCTTGCGGCAATATTTGTACCTCAATTATTTCTTGCCCTTCGCGTCCTTCATCGCCTGTCATATTAACAGTAGTTTGATAAGGATTTATATCACTGTTACGATTGCTTTTGGATTTGGAATGGGAATTACTGCGATGTGAGTGACGTGTACGATCTCGGTGATATCCATTGTTTATGGAACCACCCCCTCCTCCATTATTATTGTGGTTTCTGGAACGTCGAGATCGACCACTTTGTTCAGATTTAACCGATTCATTTTCCATGGCTCCGAATTTCTTTCCGAATGAGCTTTGGTACAATTTTGAACACGCCCACTTTGGCACCTGTTACGGTGTTATTTTTATCTTTACAATTATCTTATTTGCTTCGATTTCTTTCAGACAAATTTAAAATTTGTTAAAACAAGAAAATAATTTCACACACACTGAACCTCACACCTAAGAAAACAATTGCAATTTCTTTCTGTGTGAAACCGTAGGCAAACTTATATTTAAGTGTATGCCAAAATGGACGGCTGGATGTTTGCGGTCGTAACTGTTTATTAAGACAGCTTTCTTGTGTGCTCTCTGACTATGGATAAAGAAGTGTTATTCAGTGTGACGGGGGTGGGGTTTTCTTCATTTATATCATTAATTTTTTTCTACAAGATTTTAATGTTTAGGACGACTTTTCCATCTTCATTTAAAGGTTTTTGTCAAAAATTCGTTTATATCACATTTTCGTTCAATAATTTAATTTTTTGCAATATTTACTAGTAAAAAAGGAAAATTCTTCACCACAATTCCCTACAAATATACTTTTCCAAACGAAAGAATTTTTACTTTGCGGTTTCTTTTTTGATTCACAATAGTTAAGCGTTGTGTCTAACAACTTGGCTGCACTTTTGATAGCACGTACACAAAAAAACGTTAACTGCCGATATCAAGGTGTTTATCTAGAGAGGGGTGCTGCTGTTCATTTTGATATGACACGTGAGTTTTTCTTGTTTTAGTGCTTATCATTAGGGGACTGCAGAAGTTTTTTTGAACTTGTATTAAACATCATCTCCAATGTTTCTATAAAAAGGTATATCCATCTCTACAACAAAAATTACCATACCTTTGCAAACTGTCAAACTCTACACATGAAAAATTTTGTTTAAGTTAATCACGTTAGTTCACGTGTAGTCAGCTGTTAGCAAATGTTGTTATACATAATATGCCTTGACCTACAAGAGGAATTATTCTTCTACCGGTTTTACCATGCGGTGCACATAAGAGAACAAAATGAATGAAAGACAAACCGTATGTATGTATGTATTCCTTTCTGTTCGTCTTTACTACCTTGCCGACATAGTATGAATTGCTGCAGGAAAAAATTTTCAAGTATAAGCGTGGAATTGTTTTAAGACGTGCTTTAGAAGGCACAAATTATTTTAAATAACAACCCCATTTATTAGGTCTATGCAAGGTGTATTGGTTACAATAAAACTGAGAATTCATTTATCAAACTCTTTATATAAAAGTGACGGAAAACTGTTGTACACTTTCATATATGAAGTTTGACAATCATCCTACCTATCACCCATGTTATTACATGGACCTTGTTAGCAAAAAAAAAAAACATTTTTTTGTTGCGGTGGTATGTTTGTTGCCCTAGCGTATAAAACTGTTACACCTTGACGGGTCCTACATGCCCCTAATCATAGTATATCGAAGGTTTCATTCACACAAGAATTACAAAAACATATGAAATTTCAAAAGATGTGCTATAGATGACATATATTGTCTTATATCAACCTGTACTTAGGTCACGCTACGTCATATAATTTTTTGTTTGTAGATCATGTATGTAAAAAGCTAGTTTGTGTGTATTTTTGTTTACTAGAGGTCTTTACTAATTTAACCTATCACAAATCATGGACCGAAAGCTGCCTGTTATACCTACTCTCTTTGTTTTATACTACACGTTTTTGACAAGATACGTTTTTTTACGCAAGAAAAATTCCTACTTTTGTTCTATATGTTGCCCTAGTACTACCATTTGTAAATAACTTAACTTGTCTTATAGTCAATAAGGTCAAAATGCAATGCGTATTTATAAAAACATTTCGCCTTTGCCAAAACAACGCGATCTCATGCAGGTAAACTCACCAGTACATTAAAAAAATATATAAGCTAATAATCAAAACATGAAAAAAACTCACATCAATTGTGAAAAATTTGAAATTAAATTCGCCTATATGTGCATTTTGTTGTTACTGAGAGGTAAAGCAATACATTATATATATATATATATATATATATATATATATATATATATATATATATATATATATATATATATATATATATATATATATATATATATCATAAACTACCTAGACCCGACAACTTTGAAAACGTGCATAAAGTTTGTGTAAGAGAGATAGCAAAGCTATTTGTTTTTATATAGATATCTCTTCACACAAACTTTGTGCACGTTATACAAAGTTTATGCAAAATATGATTCGGACCCTTTTTAAACGTCAAAGTTGGGTATTCTGTGTATATTCTGTGATATATATATATATATATATATATATATATATATATATATATATATATATATATATATATATATATATATATATATATATATATATATATATATAATGGAATAGCACCTGAAAAACATAATCAGCTGTTTTATTAACACCACCTGGTGAGTTACTTTTGTCTTGCTTTATCAATGGTAAGTTAAAAAAAATTAACAGTTGCGCTGTTATCTCCACCTGTTATGAGTTCGCCTTATATTTTAGTTACAAATTTATTTTGACAGAAAATCGCTTAGATGTAATCCGAAGTAAACCAGAACAAATAAAAAATTGGACAGCTCGTTTTTGTTATTGAGGGTTGCATTCATTTTTAATGCGATTGCAAAAAGTATTTTTATGCACTGAACTTTTACAGAAAGTTGTTAATATAATAGTTAAAACTTTATTATTTTAGAATGATGGATACTGAATTGTTATCTACAAATGATGTTGATATAGAAGAAGGAGAGGTAAGTCTAATTTGAAGGAAATATCATTTGATAAATTGAAGTTGATGGCCTATATACTTACATACCAGTATCAATGATTCTAACTTATTAAATTTTTTTATAAAATAGCTTACAGATACTTCAGAAGAAGTGTATACACCCCTACAGAGGCCAGTAACTTTGTCCCATTCAATAGCCACCACTGCAACTCCGGTAATGACGCTGACAAATGCTGCCAAATGCTCAAAAATGGACGCAGATGCTGCTGAGGTTAGAATAATCAAAAATGTACATAATCTTAATGATGAAGACGAATGTCAAAGCGACAACTTCTCTTCATCATCAGGAGACTCATCAGATACTTGTTTGGATAAAACAAATACGGATACGAAATTTAATCACAAAAAAAGTCGTATTAAACGCACTGTTATGGTACGCATACATCCAACTTCGGAAAATTTGGATCAGAAAAAGGCGCGTTTCAAGAAGTACGATATTTGGACAGCCGCTCTACAAGAAGAAGCCCTTACAGAAAATATGCGTGGTTGCGATGTCACTCAGAACGGCTGTAATGACCGCAATGTAGAAAATTATGATTTTTCTTTGAAATATCGCTTAAATGGTGAAAACAGTCTTAAGCGACGACTATCGAATTCCAACGATGAGCTGTCTGACAGTGATCAGTATCAACCACACAGTAAACGCCAAAAACCCTCTAATCGTGGTGATGCTAAATCAACAAGCGCTAAACGTTCGGTGCACGAAAGATTAAGCAAACGTCGAGATTTTCATGGACGAAGACGTTCATCTCCCTGTAGCGGAGGTTCTGATTCGAATTCTTATGAACCTAAGCACATAGACGATTTGGAGGATATAGAAGGGCGCGAAGCTGCTGACATAGCTAGAGAAATGGCAATGAAATTGCGCGAAGAAAATGATGATTTATTAGGTATAGAAACAATAATGAATGTTTGCATAAATCTATTCCTTTTTTTTAATTCCAGTGCGAGTTGTAGAAGTTTTGGGAACAGAGTTGCCTTTAATGATTTTTAAAGAAACACAGCGAATTGAGGCCGAAGGTGGAATGACAATAAAGGTAATCTATATATATAAAATAGGATGTGTGTATGTATGTATGTATGTAACGTAATGGCTCCAAAACGGCTGGGCCGATTTTGACGAAATTTTCAGGAAACCTTCAGAATACTCGGGCGGGTGACACTGTGAAGTCTGATTTTTTATTTTCGGTCTGTGGGCGGAGGGCGTGGCAAAATCCAATAATTCATAAAATGAGAACGGCTTGGCCGATTTCTGTAAAACTTTTTGTCAGTTGTTCGTATTTTCGAGGAGAAGGTTTTTATGAAAGAAAATTTAGGAAAATCCCTCCGGAAAAGTCGGAAAATTGGAAAAGTTGAAAATCGAGTTTTTGTATGAATTTTTTTTTTGAAATTATTCCTTAATGGCTTTTCAAATGAAAAAATAGAAAGTTTGTCTGAAGGCTTAAAATTGGGGCGAGGCGAAGTTCGCCTGGTGCGCTAGTAATCAATAAAATTTATAATCAGGAGATACCAGAACGTTTCATTTTAACTTTCTGTTAACTTATTGTATTATTGTTGTTATAAGAAATTTTATGTTGTAAGAAGTGATCTACTACTTAACAGTCGAAATTTGCTTAAGAGGTATTCTCTAAAATAATATTACTAGATTTGTGTATTAGAAAACAATTTGATAGATTGAATTATAATATTCGAACCTATTTCAACACATGTTTGTGCCACGACGAAGATGGTCTGTTAAGAAATATAAGATACGATTATGACTTTTTTAATATAACTCATTTTAAAAAGGTGATCAACTTGAATAATAAGTAAGAAACACTTCAGTAAGGCACATGTAGCCATGTCACAGAACTCGATTCCGATGGAAACTATTTTTTATTCCGTAAATCGAATCTTTCGAACACGAAAAGTTTCAAAATAGAATTGCTGTTATAATTGATGTGATAAAGACTAATGTAAATAAAACTAATATAAAATGAGAGATTAAGTAGTAATATTTAGCTTCTTAAGTATTTAATTCATATTCATGAATAAATATAATTTTGCAAAAAAGTTGGAAAAAAAGAGTCATTGGTGTAATTTTCAAACTTTTATAATAACCAAATTTAATTTATATTATATTACAATAATACTTTAAATTGAAAAATAGATAGATAGATTTTTCACTTTCTGGGAATAAGTAAAATCGATCGGAATCTGAAGAATTTTAAATAAAACCGAAAGGAAAGTATGGTATGAAAACCATGTGTGACATGCTGATAATAAAAACATTAAAGTATTATATATATTTCATTATTTTCCAAAACTGCACTGAACAATATATGATTACTAAAAAATTATGATGTTTGTATGTAGACCACATATCACAAACACAGTATTACAAACGAATTATATAGGTTGACCTTTTGTAAAAATATTTTTAATATTTTTCTTGCAGAATGGTCAACGACGACGTACTCCCGGCGGTGTATTTCTATTTCTATTAAAACACCACGATTTACTATCTGCAGAAGATCAAAAGGCTATATTCTCAGGAGATCGCAAATTGGCAAATAAAAAGCAGAGAGATATGAAGGCCATTATCCGTGATCGAAAAGTAGAAGAATTAAAAAAACGTCTTTGTGAAAAGGGTGCTGAGCTACCTAATCTAAATACTCGCAAGGAATTAATGTTGCTAGGAGATGAGATCGATCCAAAACAAAATGATGGCAATTGTAAGTTGTTATGTTAAAAATCAAAATCAGTTCTTATATAAGAATATATAATTTCTAGTATCGAACCCGCCACCATCTCCAGAATCTTATGAGCAAAATGGGCTCGATTTAAAATCTATACCAATTAATCATGTTACGAATGATGTTGAAGTCGATGTGTCGGATAAACCCTCAACTTCTCAAGGCATTAAGAAAAACATTTTGCAAACATATGAAGATGATTTTCTGGATGTTAACTGCGGAGATATGGACCTTTTCTAATCAAAATTTAGCAAAGTTGTTTATTAAAAGTGTACAGTTTTTTATATTTTTAATCTTTAATTATATCAAATTAATTTTATAGAATATTAATATAAAAATTAAATTTTATAAAAATATGCAAAAAGCAAAACATACATACTTAGTATTAATCATATCTTTTGTAACATGAAACTCATATTATTAACAAAATGAGTAAAAGTTTTTTAGTTCACTTAGAGCTTGAAATGCCAAGTGAATTAAGCCATTGAATGAATGACGTACATACGCACATTTGATGGGTTATTTATGTAACATATACTAAAATTTAATTACGGACTGCAACTATCGGCGAACTTGTGTCGAAGAAAAATAATGCGTTTCATGATGCAAACAACACAATATGAATTGTTATACGTACATATAGCGAGAATGTGATATAAGTAATTAACGAATGGAAAGCTTTTTTTATTTATTTACGTATAAAGTCTATGGATACGTAATCCTTACAGACTATGAAAAAAATGCATAATACATAAAACATATTAAGTATTCAGAAACAAAATAATATTACATTAGCATTTAGAGCAAAATCAATGCGTTGATAAAACTTGTTACAGTCAGCACAAATTCTATTAAAAGGATCAAAGTTAGCATAATTAGCCCTGAATACTTGAATGGACAGTGTATACAAATTACGAGTAGGATGTGATGGAACATTAAGAGATATATTACTTATAAGGAAGTCAGAACAAACACATCCTTTTATCACATTAATTACATTTGATTAAACTTATGCAATAATTTCAAAGGCGCTACAGTTGTTCAACGCCGACCTGCTTTAGCCACTGTTTGCTAAATTTTTAAGTAGCCTTATAAATTCAAGTATCGTTATCTAAGAAATGTGTCCATATAAAAGACAATTTGTCACCGACGTCGGAATTGACGTACATATATACATATTTACATATGTATATCGAATAAGACCTTATTCAGATGAGTGAAACAAATTTACTGGACTAATACAAAATTGGCAATTTTAAAAAATTTTCTAGTTTTTGCTCAACATTTTCCGCATCCGTTTTATAATTATTTATTTCCATATTGCAATATAAAGCCATCTAGACTATTACATAGGTAAATAAAACCGTGTAAGTAACTAGAACTAGCTATATTGAAATGGTACAAATTTAGTTGTTTCACTAAAATTTAATTAAATTCAATCTAAAATTACGTTAAAAAGGTAACATTACACCATATATAAAAACACTTACCAGGATTCAGTCAGTAAAAGCTAAAATCGTATAAAAAGTACTCAAACTAGTTATTCGTCAAAAGAACTCCACTTTTCTTATTAATTAGAGTATATTAGATCTTTTTTTCTTTAATTAATATTTTAAATTTATGCAGCGTTTTTAGTTTTATTAAATTTTTTGCACTTATTTTTTATTTCTCCACAATTAAAAGCACAGAGTACTCAACCAGAGTACTCAACTTTGACGTATAAAAAGGGTCCGAATCATATTTTGCATAAACTTTGTATAACGTGCATAAAGTTTGTAAGAAGAGATATCTATATAAAAACAAATAGCTTTGCTATCTCTTTCACACAAACTTTATGCATGTTTACAAAGTTGTCGAGTCTAGTTCTAGTTTATGATTAAAAGTTAATGCAGACATTGCTTTAAATCACAGAATATACACAGAATACCCAACTTTGACGTATAAAAAGGGTCCGAATCATATTTTGCATAAAGTTTGTGTGAAGAGATATTTATATAAAAACAAATAGCTTTGCTATCTCTTTTACACAAACTTTATGCACGTTTTCAAAGTTGTCGGGTCTAGGTAGTTTATGCTTTAAATTTACTAACGTAATTTTTTGACAAAAAAAAAGTAGCTCGGCAGTGTTATCAACACCACGAAAGAATTAAAAATGCAAATAAACCAATTTGATATTATTCAATCAACGATTTTAAGAAGTATGCATCATTTTACTCATACTCCATGACAGATGTTATTCTTCTCAGTGTATTAGAGAATACCGGCAAAATATAATACGGGGAAATTTGGTTTTGCCATTTTTTAGTTTCGTTCGTTCACATCGATCCACACTTGACAGCTGTTTTATTTTTGCTTGCTTTCAGTGCATTTTTCAATACCCAAGAACCGTGTTAAGATTGATTCTTGAAAATTTTAACCGCAAGGAAACTATGCGAAAATTATTATAAAATCGCAATCCATAGAATTCAATTTGGAATACTAAAACATTCTAACATCGTATAACATCAGAGTTAAATCTTCAATAAATATTGTGCTTGTATGAATACGATTTTTTAATTGAAGGTTTTGTGAATTTGTGTGTGTGTGTGTGTGTTTGTGTGTTTGTAAGTAATCTTTAAATCGTTTTAACTTTGTAATGCGTAAGACGCGATCCCAAACTCAAGCAGAAAACGCGTTACTGTCTGGCAGCGCCACGAACAGTTCGCGTTCTGGTGTTGTCTCCTCATCAACTACCGCCACAAACCAACAGCAGCAAGTCGTTCAGCATCAAATGAATTCCGGTAACCCACAAAAGAGGAGTAGTCAAGCCCCAGCTACCCCTAATTTTGTTGATCCGGCCAGGATTAAGGTACGCTTAGTAAGAATAGTTAAAAGAAAGCTTTGATAAAGAAAACATTTGTACATTATTCCAATTTACTTAATTTGTTTATTTTTCCATAAGTATATTATAATGCATGGTTGTATTTCGACTCACCAGTGGCTAATTTTTAAAAACGCCTTAATTCTTGTTTAACAAAAAAGCCCAATTAACTTGCACCAGGCCGAAGGCCGCCAATGCAAGGAATATATTGTAAAAAAAACTGCTGTTTGTCACAGTAAAATCAATAAAGAGCGAAGACGGTATACCTTAGAGAAGAAAATCCTTGCCCTCCGTCGGTATACATACCTAGTGTACTTCAGTAGAGTATTGATATAAATTTTTTTTATGTCTCGGTACTTGGGACCATGATTTGACTCCTTTGTGATAGCTGTGACAAAAAGAGAATGGAAAATTATAATGGACTAGTATTTATCAAATTCGTTATTCGAGATATTCTCCAAAATAACCATTTTAATATTATATTGTTTGTTGTTGGCTTAGCTAGGTATATGCCTGCATTTCATTGGCGCTAACCAAACCATCAGTACCCTTTTAGCCAAATCATGATTGAAAGCATTCAAAGCTCGTATACTTATGCCACAGACTACAATTATAATTGTTTGTTGTGTTGTGATTGTACAAAAGCATTCTAAAGCTTTTTATACTTTTGTGTTTTTGTTGATTACAAATAGAAAAATGTGATTGAGTTCTGTTTGAATTCTCATATATTGTTTGTAGTCTGTGGCTTAAGTATACGAGGTTTGAATGCTTTCAATCATGATTTGGCTAAAGGGTACTGATGATTTGGTTAGCGCCAATGAAATGCAGGCATATACCTAGCTAAGCCAACAACAAACAATATAATATTATAATGGACTAGTTTTATAAACTATATTCGCTGAAAAGTTTTTAAGACAGTTTTTTTACTTAATCCTGTATTCCGACTGATATTTTTGTTCAGAATTAATGAAAAAATTTCTCGTTATAATGCCGAATATATTGTGTGCTAAGACCGACAAATGTTTGCGATTTCAGAAATTTATCCATATTAAGAAAGCCATAGGTATGTAGCTTTAGTCCAGGGAATAAAGGAGAATAGAAAAACTGAACTTGGAAATATTGGGCAAGTCTTGATTTTGCAGCAACTGTCTTCAGTGAATCAGTTTAAACTAGAATGTTTAATTTTTTAATAGTACTGAATTTTTTTTGTAAAGGGTGGTAGCTTTTGTGTAAAGAACCTAAAATTAATAATCTTAATTTATTTTTAAAGCTTAAGGTCTTTTTAATTTTTATGTAAATTTAAAAAGACCTTAAGCTTTAAAAATAAATTAGGTTTATTAATTAAAATAAAACGGTCAAAATACTAGAACGTATAAGAACCTAAAATTTTTGCTTCATAAAATTGACATGAGTATTTGATTGAATACTACATTATTAGGATTATGTAATGCTACAATATTTTGTATATATTTACTCATATAAGATGGCAGGGTCCCTGTTTTTACCTTAAATATGAATAATAGGGCATTCATCATCAGGCGTTGATTTACTGAAAGCCACTGCAGTTTATACAGCATATCCCTGATGCTTGCCAGCCTGTTGCATCTGAGAATACACCGCATGCCTTTATTTTGCATTTTTTGTAATCTATCCCTCATTTGTTGATTACCCAGGAATAGTACAGTAGAACAGTATTCAAAGTGAGGCTTTATGATTGTATTATATATATTAATGGGGACCCTGAGATCTTATATGAGTGAATACTTGATCAATGTAGCTGAAATTCAACCATACAACCTAAGAAATGCCAATGACTACAGACTATCCTATGCATCAACAAGTTTTAGCCAAAATGTATTATTTTATAAAGGTCTAAAAATTTTTAATGAATTGCCTATAGAATTAAAAAATGAAAATAATTTTTATTTGTTTAAGCGTAAAATTATTTGCTATATTAAATCAAATTTTGAAATTTAATATGATTCTTATGTAAAATAATTTTATTTATTTAATTAAAAAAAAAATGTACTTGTATAATAGCAAAAGAAATGCTAAATAAACCAAATCAATCAATATTTCACAGAATTAAGGCTCATTTATAAGGTTTGTGCAAAGCAGATTGATTACAATAAAGTCGAGAATGTAATTATTAAACTTTTTATTAAAAAAAACTGATGGACAGTTGTTGTTTATCTCTATATATAGAGCTACCCAACTAGCTTACCTGGGCTGCAACATAAACTTTTATAATGGACCTTGTGACAAAGTATTTTGGATATTGTCAAATTATTTAGTTCTTCACGGCTTATTTACGAAAGTTTTTTTTATATCTACAACAAAAATCATTCATTACCTCGTCAAACTGTCAAACTCTATCCATGAAACATCTTGTTTATATTTTTCATATAGAGTTTGACAATGTCACTATCGAACATGTGGGTAGCTATTGACATGCATTGACCATATTTGATAGGTGTATTAATACCAAGTACAACAAAAACAACTCTCTTATTACACAAAAACAGCAGAATTCGAGTAAAAATAGAAAATATTCAAAAGTAGTCAAAACAAATGATCAAAGTTATCAGCAGCTTCTTGAACTGGGATAAAAATCCAAGGCTCATTAAAGATCTATACAACAGTACAGGTGATAAATAGGATGACTGTCAAACTCTATATTAAAAACATACAACAATTTTTGGGTCAACTGTTTTATAAAGACTTTGACAATTGTATTATCGTTATTGCTGTAAATAATTTGCCGTTCATATACCTTATAAATGGGCTTTTTAAATATCAGTTAACCAAGCCCATTAAATATGCTCAATGCAAGTCAACAGCTGACCACAAGTGCGCTATTATGGCATTGCCAAACTCCATATGAAAAAACTAAACAAACATGTTTATGGCAGAGTTTGACAGTTTCACAAAAGGTAATGGATGATTTTTGTTCTAGAGATGTAAAGACCTTTATAATATACATATCTGGGCATACTTATATAAAATACTTACACTGATGGCATTTTCATTTGTGAAAAAGTATTGTCTTGAATATGGGGAACACGTTTCACATATTTTTCTTAGCATTGTGATGACTTTTTCGAACCCACAATAGAATGTCCCTATTGATTTTTTTTATAATTTTTCCCGAAAATATTCATGTAAATCAAAACACTTACTTGTATAAACAAAGTGTTCTGGTGCCGTTGCGTTATCTGTGCTGAAGTATGGAAAGGGTGATGTGTTCCAAAAAAAGTTCAAAGGGAAAGTAAAGAACAGAGGATAAAAATATAGAATTAAAAGAAAGAGTATTGGCAGCTTTGTTCTCTTAGAATAATGCCCGGAACCATGCATTGTTTACGATTTAGGAGCTAAATCTCCCCAGTCAACCATTCCCATTTTAGTCGGACTTGCATAATATTGATAACATAAACGTATCCGTTGGCGCAACTCTAATGAAGAGCAAATGCATGAAAAATCGTGGATATTCTCCTTTTCCTTTTGCAGAAGTCGTGTGATGTGAGACATATTGAGTAGTTAACACTGCTTAAAATAACAGATGTAACCTGAAATAATGGAGTGCAAAATGTTTTACGTTTTATGTTCAATCCTGCTTAGAAAAACAGAACTCAAGTGTGTAAGGTAACAGTTTTGGCGAAAATTCGCCAAACGAACATTGGTTAGTTCGTTATAATCTTGATAATTTGATTATAGGCTTCAGTTAATTATAACCGAACTTCACTGTATATACTTAACTTATCTGACGTTTTTTGCAACACAGGTTTTTTTGTTCTTTTTGTTGCTGTAGTATAGCTTGTGCCTGTATTACGGCCATTTTGTAGAGTTAATGTTTTGCCTCTGATCCAAAAAATATTTTTCTAGTAACGTATAAATTAAAAAATCATAAATCGTTAACATGCTGAGAAATATTGTAACGAAAGTAATATAACGAGTGTTTTACTGCCTGTTTCACGATGTCGAACGACATCGTTCGTTCGCATAAATACGTTTGAAACAGCAACAAATTTTAAAATGTTGTTTTTGGTTTTAATGTATTTATGCGAACGAACGATGTCGTTCGACATCGTGAAACAGGCAGTTATTATTTGTGCTCAACGTGTTTTGTGCAGCAAAAATTTCGTTTCCCAATTATGTTTTCTCTACGTAATGTTTATGGAAACTCTATTTTAACCTTTGTGCAACTCTGTGTTTACATTGTGTGGCAGTGTTCATTGTCTTTACTGTATAAACCCATACAAAATACAGGGATTTTCAAGCCGTCAAAAAAACATCTCGCCGCCATATTCTTTGGAATAGAATATTATTTTCCTATTTTTTTTTTGGTGGAGTTAATCAAGTCAAGCAAAAAAGAAAAACTGAAGTATGTGTGAAAAATAAACGCCATAAATAAAACCAAAAATTATTACAATAACAAATATTAAATGTAATAAAATAACTTGCTGTGTGATGTAAAAAAAGTTAATGAATAAAAAATTCAGTTATTAAAAGACCCATATTAGATTAATGTCCGACAGCACTAGCTAAAATTGTGATAGTTTTTCTCCATTTGATAAAAAAAGTGAAATTATGGATCTTTTAACATTTGTAAAAATGTTAAAATATTGTTGAGGTACATACTTATAGGAAATAAAACCTATTGATGTAATGAAAATAATTCCCAAGTTTTTCCTAGTTATCATTAAAGATTACGTTAAATTTCTTAGAATATTGCATGGAAATGAATTAGTTTTTTGTGTCTTCTCCATGTACTATGTTGCCAACTTTATACTATAAATATGTATATATATGTATATATATATATATATATATACATATATATATATATACATATATATATATACATATATATATATACATATATATATATACATATATATATATATATATATATATATTATATATGTATTTATATATATATATATATATATATATATATATGTATGTATGTATGCAATGTATATAATATATATAAATTTGTTTCTTTTGTTGTGCTATAAATGCAAGAGAGTATACGCTCAATTGTGTATACCCGTGAATGTGCATGGGTATATGTGTACATGTATATAAATATTGTGTATAAATTGTGTCGCGTATGTGTATGTATGGGATTTCTTATATACAAATATTTTGGTACTGTAGAAATAATTATATACAGATCTGTTTGGTTAGTGTTTTGTAGTCGTTTTGTATGGCATCTGGCTGTTTTGTTTATTGTTAATACAGTAGAATAGCTATAAGTTGAACTACTTTTTGTCAAGGGTGTTCACGTTTTCAAATAATTTCGTGTTCGTAACAATATTTAATGAGTTTATTAATATGGGATTAGGTAGACATTCGCAGAACATGGAATTAAGGAACAGACAATTTATTGACCAAGGGAGTATAGAGAAACTTTTTATGGTAAAACACTGCAGAAATGTTTGAAGAGAATTTTCCATTGGTATTGCCTGATTAGTAGTTAAATTAAACTTTTAAAAAAATTGCAAAGGGAAGAGTCCAACAACTCAGGCTTAAATGTTGAGATGAGGAATGGAGGTGATTAGTTCTGCACCAAATGGCTTTAGGGAAGTTGATAAGTTTATTGGTAATCGAAGGCCAATAAGTTTTGACAAACTTTTAGTGAATGATGTTGCTCGTCTTGAGTATTCTGATAAAATATAACAGTATAGACGCTGTGGTCCTAATTTTGTTAAATAGATTACTAATTCAGTTGTCTACAGTTGTACCGGATCAGTATGTCAGCTTAGAAATGCACTTCGCAGTTTACATACATTTTTATTGATTTGTACGAAGACTGATATAAAGTCTTTAATCCGGAAGAACCGTCGGGCATGGATAACTTCACATTATCACAAGAGATGTGGCAACCAGAATATTCTAGCATATCAATATGCCCATAAAAAATTCATTTGTTTATATCAGCAGGTTTAGCGCGGAAAAAGTCAAAAGTTATCTCAAGAGTGCAAAAACAACATGATATGCGAATTTCGCTTAAGCAGGACGAGCTGATCGTCCTTCGTCTTTAACTATGTACTAGCAATTATGGTGGCAGAAAGCCATTCATATCAAATATTAACATGTTATTTAATCGCACTTGTTCTATTTCATGTCAATTTTGATTACATAACAGTCTTAAGTCAGTCTTAATAAAATGCAACATTAAATAAATATATTAAAGTTAAATGTGTTTTCCCCCGTTTCAAATTCTGATTCGAATTATTACAAAAAAATAAGAAAACGTTTATAGTACAAAGAAGGTTACTCAAGCACAAATCTAATATCTTTAAATTACCAGATGAAAAGCAAGTGATAAATTCAAAATAATGTTATTTCTTGAAAAGTTTTAAGTTATTTTCGGCTAAAGAAATCAGCATTCAAGTATGTGTTGGAGACGATATTATCTAATTTGCAAAGGTCCACAGATCAACAATTGTTTCGAACACCATCAAATGTAGCAACGATGTGATTTTTAGCCTGAGGATCTTACCAGCTGAGTGCTGAAAATGTTTTCAATTTGGATTTATCACAGCCTGTCCTGTCAAAAATTCTGTCTGATTCTAGATATTATGGAAAGGATAGTTTATTTTATTTATTTATTGAATCTCCTTGCATAAATATACAGTTTTATAATTACAATGCAGTGTTGTTTAGTGTACATTAATTTCGCCAATATATGTAAATTAAAATAAAGTAACGTGTATAATTTTTAAAATTGCATGAAAAAAATTTCAAAATATTAAGAGATTACTATACTATAAGTACTCTATAATAACAAGTTTAATCAATTAATCACAGTAATTAAACAGAAATTTTTAAAATGTTCTTGGTTATGTGGAAGATCATTGCAAATACGAACCGCATGCAAAAAGAACTCCCATTCTAAAATACTTCATTTATATTTAGGAAATATAATATTTTTGTCTCTTAAAAATCTAGAGAATCTAATCTTCTGAAATAGATATTCCGGCTTTTGAGTTTAATATTGTGTAAGAAAATTAATATCCTTAACTTCAAGAAGTTTTCAAATAATACATCTTATAATGTTTTGCCAGATAACGTGATCACATCTTATTGAGATCATAAACATACAGTGGTCGGCATATTTATTTTGACAAAGTAAAGTGAAGAATTGTTTTATTATTTTTTAATGTTGAAACTGTTATAACGGTACAGTTTTCATAATATTTTCTTTCCTCAAATTCTTAAGCACAGGTATGAAAAAATATTTTTAAAATCTTTACGAATTCTCATTCTGAAGAGAGAGTACAAAGCGGTCATTGTTCAGTATTACTTATTAACATTCGATGAAAGATAAATAAAATAATTCTATTACTATTGAGTAAATATGGGAAAAATCTCGGAATTAAGTAACACCGTCAGAAGCGAAATTATAACCAAGTATAATCTTGGCATATCTGTAATAAATATTGTAAAGGAATACAATGTACATAGGCAAACCGTTTATTACCAAATAGATATGTAAATATAAAAAAACAAAATCTGTTAACAATTTGCGTCGAACCGGAAGAAAATGTAAAACAACGCGAGCGGAAGATCGACAAATTGTCAAAAAATTTAAATGTAATCCAGGTTTGACACCAAAAGCAGCTGCGTTGGAATATAATAATGCGGAATTTAGATTACAACGGGCAGATACAAATTCAACACAACGTTCACTATTTTACAAAGGGCTTACAAAATATAACATGATGCCAGTCATTATAAGAGAAGAAACAAATATGAACATTTTTAGAAAAAAGTTGTTAATTTCATTAGAAATAGTCATATAAACTAGAGCTTTGAAATAAATAATTTTAAATTTAAATAATTTATGAAATGTAATTTAAAAGTATTACAAATACTACTAATAAACTAATAATAATAATAATAATAATAATAATAATAATAATAATAATAATAATAATAATAATAATAATAATTGCACTCTGACAGACATCAGCGAAAGAACAGTTTGACGACGTCTGAAAGAAGCCAACATTAATACATATGTAGCAAGACCAATTCCATGTATAGCCCCAAGAAACCAAATTAAAAGATTAGAATTCGAAAAAAGATATCTAGACAAGCCTCTATCATTCTGGCAAAGTGTCTTATGGACCGATGAAAGTACTTTCGAGTACCATTCGTCAAAGAAAAAAGTAGACTAGACCAAAAAACTCGAAAAAAATCGCACCTGTTATCCAAAAAGTTAGCCATGGAGGTGGCACAGTCATGTTCTGGGGCTGTATAGCATACAAAGGCTTGGGAGACTTTTGTTCCAATAGAAGGTTCGATGAATCAAAACCAATATTTAAGAATTTAAAAATGATCACGCATTTGCTTCTGGCGATAAGTTGATTGGACAGTGGTTTATTTTTCAACAGGACAATGCGCCTTGCCACAAGAGTAAAATGATTAAGACATTTTTGACAGAAAATTGCATTGAAACTTTGGATTGGCCACCCCAAAGTACAGATTTAAATGTAATTGAAAATGTTTGGTCGATTATAAAGCGCCAAAGAGCTGCAAATCTGACAAGAACCAGAGAAGAAACAATATCTGAAGTCAAATCTTTGTGGGAGGGCCTACCAACAAAATACATTCAAGACTTGATCGATTCAGTTCCTAAAAGACTCTGGAAAGTTATTGCCGCTAAAGGAGAATACACATTTTATTAATATTAAAAATATTTAAAAAATTTACAAAATTTGAAATAATATATTTTTGTTTAAAAAGTTAACATATTTTATGTCAAAATACTTATGCCACCCCAAAATTTTTAACTTAATTTCATAGAATGCATAGTGTCAAAATAAATATGACGACCACTGTATGTTATTATATTATTATATACGTCTTGGAGTTTCTTCTTACTAACACTATGGCAACCGTAAGAGAGACTTAGAAACAAGTATACTTCAGCAAGTGACATTCGCACACTTCTTGGAGTAAAATATTGAATACATAATGAATTTAAAATTATTTAGAGCAGTGCCCCTGCAAAATCCTCTTGGAAGTGCGGAATATTTTTTCCAAATCCTCGACTAATTATCCCAATCGGCATTATTTCTTTATTTAAGTTCTTCTTTTAGCACTTCTTTTATTTTATTTTAAATGTCATAAGCAACCCGGAATATTGATTTAAAACATACGTAAAAAGGCCTGAATAAGTTTGTGGGTCTATACGATTCTACTTTCGTATGATCACTTGTGTTATGAGCACAACAAAACAAAATTCATATATGTGTAAATTATAATTTTTTATATGGAATTAAAAAAAAAATAATTATTTAAAAACTTATTGTCTGTTGTTGGCTTAGCTGAGTATATGCCTGTATTTTATTGGCGTTATAGAATTCTCATATAATTGTGGGTTTTTGTACAAGTACATATATGGTTTTAAATGCTATTCAAACATGATTCTGCTAAAGAGTACTGATTTATTTGGTTGGCGCTAACCAATACATTGTTAAGAATAAAAATGTTAGTGACAAAAGATTTTTTTTACTATTTTTTAACTATCAGTTCCCTTTTAGCCAAATCATGATTAAATGCGTTATTTTTCGTTTTGTCTGATAAATATAATCATTGACACCCAAAGAAATATAAAATAGACTAAGGTCAAGTTTAAAAGTTTGCTGTTTGTATAGAAATATTCTATTAATTCTACTACGAGTATTTTTTTTTGTAATATTCATATACGGTAATGAGTTTTCATATTATGTTCGAATGTTTTAGCATAAGCATATGATATTAAATGTTTTCAATCTGCTCAATGAAATATCGTCATATGAAAACAAACAACAAAGCAATTTGAAAAGAATTATAATAAATAAAAAATTTATAAATACTTATATGTAAATAAAACTAATATTACACACATTAAAATAAATACTTATGTTGCAGCAATGTGAGGAAATGATAAGTCTCCTTCGTGTGGTTGAACTACAAAAGATACTTTCGTATTTAAACATTAACTTTGCTGGACGAAAAATCGATTATCAGCGTAGAATTTTAGCATTTTTGCGTACTAATTTTGATCTAATTGCACCAAAAGTGCGCGAAGTCTACATACAATACATGTAAGCTTATTTACATTTTAGTAACTTATACAATTCCTTAAAAAATAATTATATATTTTCTCCAGTGCTGAAGAACAGTCTAATCAATACGGTCCCTCTGATCCGAAAAGAATGTATTCACAAATGCAAATGCAACCGAATGCCGCTGGCATGGTTGGTGCCAATGCTGCAGCTCAAATGGGAACTGGACAACAAATACTTAATCCAGCTAGTCAAGCGGGAATGCAAGCAGGTGTACCCCCAGGAAATAATGTGGTACCATTTCTTCATGCTATACCTACTCAAATGCCAATTCATCCAGATGTGCGTTTGAAAAAATTGGCTTTTTATGATGTGCTGGGCACTTTGATTAAACCCTCGTCATTGGTGCCTCGTAATGCGCAACGAATACAGGAGGTACCATTTTATTTTACACTTACTCCTCAACAGGCAACAGAAATCGCTTCAAATCGTGACATTCGTAATAGTTCAAAAATTGAACATGCTATACAAGTGCAGTTAAGATTCTGCCTCTTAGAGACTTCATGCGATCAAGAGGACTGTTTCCCGCCAAGCGTTAGTGTCAAAGTAAATAATAAATTATGTCAACTGCCAGTAAGTATTCGTGTTAACGAAATATAAATATATGTTGTTTCGTTTTGTTTTAATTTAATTACCTATTTGTATAGAATGTCATTCCTACAAATCGTCCGAATGTGGAAGCGAAAAGACCACCCAGACCAGTAAATGTTACATCGAATGTCAAGCTATCACCGACGGTAACAAATACAATAACTGTCCAGTGGTGTCCTGATTATACACGAGGCTATTGTATTGCTGTTTATTTAGTTAAAAAACTAACGTCGGCTCAATTATTGCAAAGAATGAAACAAAAAGGCGTTAAACCAGCTGATTACACCAGAGCTCTAAGTAGGATGATATTTGCTTGTATAATTCTCATTTTTATCTAAATATATTTCTTCCGTTAGTCAAAGAAAAATTAACAGAAGATGCGGACTGCGAAATTGCTACGACCATGCTAAAAGTATCCCTCAATTGTCCTTTGGGTAAAATGAAAATGTCTATACCATGTCGTGCATCAACATGCTCACATTTGCAATGTTTTGATGCTAGTCTTTACCTGCAGATGAATGAACGTAAGCCGACTTGGAATTGTCCAGTTTGTGATAAACCCGCCGTTTATGATAATCTGGTTATTGATGGGTAAATTATATATTTTTTCAGTACTGTTTAAACGGTTTGTTATTTACGTTAATTTTAATTCTTTGTTAATATGCAGCTACTTCCAAGAAGTATTAGCCTCAAATTTACTCAAATCGGATGATACCGAAATACAATTGCACAAAGATGGCTCATGGAGCACTCATAGTTTAAGAAATGAGGGCCAAATTATAGATACACCAACAAAACCAGTAGAAAAGGTGGAGGTTATTTCAGATGATATAGGTAAGATTAAAGTAGAATTCATTTATATTTTACAAATTGAACTGAATGAAAGTCTGTTTAAAAGAAGTAGTTGCGTAGTTGAAAGTTTTTTTTTTTTTTAAATGCCTACACAGAGTAAATATTAATGTTGTAAATAAAATACGGGGGCTTGTCAATAAGTCTTTGATTTTTGAAATTTCCCGCCTATTAACTGAAAGGGCAATTCTACTCTTGCCATTGGTCTCTACACCGAAACGATTGAAAAAATTCATGATATGGTTTGAAAGTGCGGAAGATTACGGAAACTATAGACATATCTTAGGCTTAGTGGATTAAATTTTGAATTATTACTTGAGTATAAGAAAACTTTCCGCAAGATGGATGTCGCGTTTATTCACAATCGATCACAAACGCAATAGTTTGACAACTTCGCAGGAGTGTTTGGCGTTGTTCAACCGCAATATGGAAGATTTTTGTGCCGTTTGCTAACCTCGAAAAATAACATGAGTTTTTAAAACCTGTTTCATTCAAAAAGTCGCGGGCTTTTTGTACTCCCCTCGTATCATCATTGATACGACACGTTTGCGCATTAGACATAGAACTGTGATGAATTTCCGAATAAAGGCGTATGACTCAGTCAAAGACCATTACAAAGTAATTATTTAAGAACATGAGGGCCTTTAAAATGCGAGTACCCAGGAAGGGATAGAAATACATTGTATGAAATTACTTCTTACATCTGAAATGTAATTAGTATTACTATACTAATATGTCTGTAACTTTTCTAATGATTTTAATTAATAACCACTTACTCACTTGGGCCTAATTTGGTCCCTTTGTGATGAGAAACTTAATTAAAATGAAAGTATATAATTCATAAATGTTCTTTTTAATATTGCTTTGCTATAA
>OY813002.1:69303374-69324874 GCA_963681545.1 Germaria angustata
TTATGCATGGCAACCAATAGCCCAACAATATGTCACAGTGCTGTTCATAAAATGATAATGAGGTCCATGAAAGGATACTGAAAATATTGAAAATGATACTGCAATTAATAACTAAAAATTTCTGGTTGCGATTAGCAAACTAAATAAAGTTCGGTTGCCATCCGTAATCGAGACATAAGAAAAAAATATTCTCTGTTATCGTGCTTGGCGGTTTTCGACTGCAAACTATAGTTTGTACTAGATTAAAGATATCGACCAATATTTTTTTAATCTAATGCAAAATATTGAAGTAGGCGAAGTTCGCTAAACACGATAAGACCCATTTATTTTAAAGTTAATAGGAAATATTGTAAATTATTTCTTTATTTTTGAAAAATGTCTCAAAAACAAATTTGAAATCTAACGCATGTTTTAATCTTAAAGTTGTCTAACTTAGCGTTTACACATGAAAGTTAAAGATCGAAAAAAAAACAATAGACTAAATTTCTTACTATCAACACATTTACATTTCTGTTACTTTCAAAACAATAGACTAACCTTTTTTACTAACACATTTACATTTTTGTCACTTTCTCTCAGCTTGCCATGAAATATTCAAAAAAGATATTTTTTTTTACTTTCTGAAATCAAAATTGCAAATCAAATCAAAACGCTACCCATTGAAAAAATTAAATTAATTGATAATAATTACAAATTCAACATATTTTGTGTATATATAAGAAGGATTCTGATATATATTTTCTTCAATATAAGAAAACTCTTTGTGTTGTCTCCTGAAGACTTATTCGACGACCAGAAATTTGCAGTTACCAGTACTGCTTATCATTTGAGGAACTGTATTATCATTTTAGGCGTAGACAAGACCCACCTTGTGGAATTTTCGACTGCAAATTTTACAATTTGTACTAGATAAAGATATTGAGCAACATTTTTCTTTAATCTAGTACAGAACATCGAAGTCATAGGCTTTAAATCCCAATATTTTAGGCAACTGGCAACCGAACTTAAGTTTGATTGCCACCCATAATCGAGCCATTAATGCAATCCTGATGTTGTAATGCTCTCGGCAGCTCTGAATAATCTTTAATGTTTTACAACTCTAAAAGAACAGAAATTTTCGCAATATTTTCGCTTTGACGACGTTCTAGAAATGCAGTTTTAATTTCCTGCGTAAAATTCCAAACAATATTCATGAAATTCGATTATTTCTTTTCTCTACTTTCAAATGTGAATGCACGGTAAATGTGTGAAATGAGAATCAATAATTGATAGCGGGAATATGCTACAGAAGAATTAAGATCATAGAACAGTTTTTGATTCTAGCGAGTGTACGCTTCATTAATACATATTTTCAAAATTTTTGAGTCTGATGTTTTGTTTTCCGATAAAAATTATGCATATATTTTGTCTTTTGAACATTTTTCAACTATACAAATACGTCACACAGATGTGTAAAATATGTTGCATGTTTTAAGGTGGAGGTATCAATCACATTTTACTTTCTTATTTTCTCTTTAACTATTTGGTTTCTTAATAATATTTTGCTAAAAACTAAAAATATTTGTTCCGTCTTTATTAGTGACATGTCGTTTAGATAATTGAACGTTTCCTTAACAAATTGACATATTGTGTGAAACATTGGTGACTGTTTCTTATTACCGCATTTTTAATGTTAGGCCGTTTAGCCATGGTTTTTGAAAAGTTTTTCTTAAAACTCGAATGTTTAAGCTGCTATTTGTATTCTTTAATTTTATAATCCCCCTTATCGTGTTTGGCTATTTTCGACTACAAATTCGACTTCTTCTACTTGTACTGTATTATAGATATCGAGCAATATTTTTTTTAATATAGTACAAACATTGAAGTCGTTTAGCGAAATTCGCCAAACATGATAAGGCAGATTATCAAACAAAAAAAAAAAACTTCATATACTCGTACATTGTATATAAAAGCAAACAATAATATGTTACATTGAAGCTCTTCAATCCGAACGGCAGTGAATTTGCTTCAGCGAACGATTCACTTATTTTAATATGGATCTTATGATGGTTATTATGTATCGTGCAAGCAATAAATATTTGCATTAATTATTTTTCTTATTTAATTTTACGCAGACAAAAATATCCCAGGCGAATTGACTAATTATAAAGTGGTCTTAATTCAATAACAAATACAACAATGTCGTTATTTGGTTTGTCGTGTCAGTGTTTTAAAATTGAAATTAATTTTAATTGTATTTTAGAAATAATTAGTATATTTAATTTATTGCAACACTTTTCTGGTTTATTTAAAATTTTTTTTTTAGTTTTTCCATTTAGTTTACCCAATCCAAGTATGCGAAAAAAAAGTAGCTCAACACCACTTGCTAAGTGAAACGCCTTGAAAATCCCGTGTTCGTTGTATTGTTGCCCTCGCGCTGCCACCTTATAAAATTAATACACCTTGGTGCCTTGGATATTATTTTCAAAAATGTTTTTTTTTGTTTTTCATAAATTTTATATATTTTCCAATACCTTTGTTATTAATATTCGAAACTAATTTTACAAAATTTTATCAACTTATCTCTATTTGTACATTATTTATCCTTGGTCAAAATTAAACATTTTGTTTTTGCAAAGAATATAAAAATAATAATAATGAAAGTAGTTTCCATAGAATCTTCAATTATAATATGCATGGGACTTTTCATGCATTTGTATAGAATAAGCATCATTGAGCTGAGCTTTTCCAAGCTGCCTTTGCTAATTCCAAACGCTGCTTCAACTCTATTTGTATTGTCCATTCTTGGTGTATTCGTAAAGCTGCGAACAATGCTTCCAAAAACTGTGCATATGCCCCAAAGGGTTTTGATTTTCGTGGTGGAATTGACTTTGATATTATATACTACTGATTTCGTGCTACGACAAATTTGGTTGCCAAGTCTGAAGTTGTTGAATATGATGTGTTACTTTCTGGGACAATATATAATGAGAGCTAATCAGAACTTTCTAATGTACAATGCAAGGCAACTATCCAGATGGATCCGTAATGATGCATTCTATATAATAAGAATGATCTTGGCAATTATAACATTTTCTATTATGGTCAATGTTAGTGGACTTGTGAAATTACTACAGAGGACTACGATTACTGACGAAAGTACTAAGAATGTGAATTTATCAAACCGTAAAAATTGCTTTCAAAGTAATTGGAATAACAATTCATTCAAACAGAACTCCTTCGATGTATACGATCTGTCTAGTGTACCTCAAGAAAATGTTTCAAATTCAGGTAACCATACTCGCATAAGGCAAAGGAGACAGAAAACTACTCGCAAAAATAAGTGTAAAAGTAAAATTTTTCTTCCTAACGAATACAGTGAATATAATTGTTAAAGAAAAAAACCAATTGTTAAAATGGCTAAGAATTTTTAAATTTCCTATCTGTTCTTTAATAAAAAAATGAATTGAATTCATAATAAAAAAATGAATTGAACTCTTAAAAAGTCCATTTCAAGATTCATTTATTTAATAGATAGCAAGACGAATTGACAACTCGAAAGAACATGCCAATTCACATTTATACAGGCAACCAAGGGGTATCCACACAAGTTAACTTCAAGAGCCCAGGAACAAAATTGACGATGTTACTATTCAGTGACATATCTAAGACATAATTTTAGTGGTGTTACTGAAACGATAAAAGTCAGCTGTTCAGAGGAAGCATGTCTTGCAAATAGCACAAGTTGTTGTTTTACAATATGCAAAAACAAATGTACTTTACACACAATGAGATTTCCATATGAAGAAAAAAAACTAAAATTACAAAATCAGAATTTCATGCAATTAAATAAAAATTAGTTGCTGAAACTATAATTTCTCATTTAGATGAGGGCTAACGAAAAGTTAGCGAATCACATAATCGTCGGTGTGAAAACATAACTGGCGGTAAATTTTGGGTGTTTTCCTAAACGCATGTTGCATTACAGTAATACATTGCAATTGATTCCTAAAGGTTGTGCCAAAAATTTTGACAATGTATTCTATTCGTTGGCTTTGTTTTTTCCTGTGCTCTGCTCTGAGCACTTTTCGGAAAAAATTTAATATGTGTAATAAATGATGTGTGAGTATTGTACGAGTATATAAACCAAGGCACATTAATATATAAGGCACTTTGATATAAATGTTCCTAAATATCAACACTGTATCGATACATTGCAAACAAAAGTTTAGGAAGTAGTCACCCTTGCTTTTGTCAAATCGATAAAAGTGAGTGCACCGCACTTGAGGTTACCTTATGCGGGTTAGCCTTGTATTTTGTTGCTGTCAAATATCAGTCATGTTAGAGTTATTTTGTAGATAATATATACCTGACTCTGGTTTCACACGATAGGCACGATCTCAAAGAAATAAAAAAATATAACTTTCGATAACAGGAAATCATAAAAAAAATTACATTAATTCGGAGCCAAGGCGAATTCATAATATGTGAGATTGACAGTGCAGTTGATAACACTTTTTTCTTAATGTTATCAATGCTCTTATTTTGTATTGATTACTTTTTTGAATTTGTAATTTTTTCCTACATTTTGTCATTTTACATTGATAGAGTTGCACTTGTACTGGCGAGCTTAACTGTGATGAATTCGCCTTAAATGCAAGTATAAATTCTTTAAAAGCTTTTCGACTTCGACGATTTTGTCCTAGAATAAAGAAAAATGTTGCTTGTTACCATTAATCTAGTACAATGTTATCTGTAATATAGTATCTTTAATGTGTCGAAGTCGAAATACGTCTGCGACACTCGTAATTAGACTGAATATTAAGCGAAGTACACACTATTATATGTATATGTATGATAATCAAAAATTCATCAGTTTTGAATGACAGTTTGCACTGACCAAACATGATCAAGTTGATCAAAAAGGTTTCGGACTTTATTTATTTCTTTGTAGTGAAATTCAAAATTTTCGTGAAGACGTCTGTATAATTTTCAGAAAGTAGTTACTCTGTGCACAATATTAACTTTGAAGCATTATTCGAAGTATTTGTCACTCCTGAGGCATATTAAATGCAAGGTTTTTCAGATGATGGTTATCCTCACCCTTTTAAAGATCGAATTGATAGTTATGTTGTAATGGATTTTTGTCCAGTATTTCCATTTGCTCCGAACCATTTGCTCAGTTGTGTTCGATCCGGCTTAAAGGCAAATATTCATGTTTCATCGATTGTAAAATAGCTTAGGCTAGGTTTACAAGACGCTGATGGATAGGGCAAAACAGTCAGCTCACTTGGGTCTAGTATTATGATCCCTTTTTGATAGATGTGAAAAATAAATTAAAGATATGACAGATATCCAAGCACCCATGTTTTCAATGAACGTATTTGAATTTTTTTTTAATCTATTTTTTCTGACTTTGTGTCAAAGTATTTAAAATCCAACGGAAAAAATGTTATGGATTCATACAAGTTTGCGCAATAATATGCGAAATAACGCAGTTTGAAAAGTATTGTTTGTCTATATATATAAAATAGGATGTGTGTATGTATGTATGTATGTATGTATGTAACGTAATGGCTCCAAAACGACTGGGCCGATTTTGACGAAATTTTCAGGGAACCTTCAGAATACTCGGGCGGGTAACACTGTGAAGTCCGATTTTTTTATTTTCGGTCTGTGGGCGGAGGGCGTGGCAAAACCAATAATTCATAAAATGAGAACGGCTTGGCCGATTTCTGTAAAACTTTTTGTCAGTTGTTGGTATTTTCGAGGAGAAGGTTTTTATAGAAGAAAATTTTGGAAAATCCCTCCGGAAAAGTCGGAAAATTGGAAAAGTCGGAAAATTGGAAAAATCGAAAATCGAGTTTTTGTATGAAATTTTGTTTGAAATTATTCCTTAATGGCTTTTTAAATGAAAAAATAGAAAGTTTGTCTGAAGGCTTAAAATTGGGGCGAGGCGAAGTTCGCCTGGTCGGCTAGTAATGAATAAAATTGGTCGGTGTGCGGTTATTTGGCTTATTTGTAGTGACCCAGAAAGAAATAAAAATATTGAATATGGATATTAAAACTCTCTATTTGCAAAATGTCAAAAAGATATTGTTTCTTCCGTTCCTTCATAGTCGTTGCGAAGTGAAAGCACTGACGCTTAAATGCGTGAAAACATGGCTGTTACTGCTGTGTAACATATCTACTAAATACATGCATATGTAGATAGTCAAAGAATAATTTCCAAGAGTTAGCAGTATTCCATCAAAAAAATATATTTAATATTAATATATGGTATACGAGTACCACATACTTACATACATACATATCAATATTTGAAGCGAAAGACACGGCTTCTTTTACGCTCAAACTTCAGTGTTTATTTGTGCCACAAATAAATGGTTTGAAATATATTTCTTTATAGAGGTGGACAGTGTATGTATGTTTTATTAAAATTATATTTGAGTATTTTAAGAGTTACAAGCATTTTAAATTGCTACTGACACATACATGATTTTAAATAAATGTTGAAGGTTTGAAAATGGTTGCACATACTTACATACACATGTAGTTTAATTTTGATTGAAAATAGCTTAAACTGTAACAATTGGTCGAGCTTCGGTCACTAGTTAATACATATGAGTATGCATGAGTATGTTTGTGTTAAGCAAGGCGAATGTATTTGTGTGTGTGTGTTTTCTGATTTCCATTTTTACGTGTTATACATAAATTGAATGTATCTACCTTAAAGTATTTGACACTTATATTTGTTTTCTTTTGTTTAGTTCTTAAATCCACCACAAATAAATGTAATGTTCTTACACCCCCTTCATAAGTTTCCAGTATAACGAACTAATTAATGGAATTGAAATAGTAATTCTGAATTCTGTCAAAGCAAAACATAGAACATTCACATAAACAATTTTATCCATTGCACGAGCAAATGAAAAATGCTCGAAATTTGAAGTGCTAAAACTCAAGTCGACAAAACAAGATTACTTTCTTAAAACGGATATGAAATTTAAATAATGTATTAAAGCATTCATTCTTCATTACATTTAAAATTTGAAAAATTTTTTTCGAATAAATTCTTTTAGTTTTAATATATGCACGTAGGTCAAAGCAGATTAATAGCATACATGTATCCCGGATTGCCTTCCATTCTGATTGTCAAACTTGTTATTAGTAGCATTTACACCTGTAATTTGTGTGGACTCTTCGCTACATATATGTATATGTATGTAAACATACTCGTATATACTGGGTCATATATACTTCATTAATCTGCTTTGATATATCACATTTATGCAACAAATACTGTATTAACTCAAAATTAAAAAAAAAAAAAATATTTTAAGTAGAAACAAAAAACTTTTTGATTTTACATTGAAGGTGTGTATGAAGAAAATTTGAATCACTAATTTTAGAGAAAAACAAGTGTGTGCAAAACTACAGTAAATGTTTACAGTGGGCAGATATAAATACTAAATGTCTATTCAAAATAAAATAATTTTTTGAGTTAATACACTGTTGTTAAAAAGTGAGATATAAGTATATGGTAAATATAACATTTTAATTCAGTTTATTCATGCATTTTTTAAAAAAAAATTATAAAGTATTGTAAACGATACACCATCATAAATCAATGCTCTGCTATATTTTAAAATATTGTTACCTTTTCTCTTTTTCCTGTTGGCATTTTCTTCCACATTTTTTTTTTTGTAATATTAAAACGTGATTTTACTGCCTGTTTCACGATGTCGAACGACATCGTTCGTTCGCATAAATACATTAAAACGAAAAACAACATTTTAAAATTTGTTGCTGTTTCAAACGTATTTATGCGAACGAACGATGTCGTTCGACATCGTGAAACAGGCAGTTAATCTTTATCGTTGTTTTTATTTCTACTCGATCCTTAAAATATAAAATTTGTATAACGTTTAGAGAGTCCAATATGTACGGATTTAATACAGGATAAAATTTTAATGGATTTGCGACAAAATAATGCATCAGTGAAAACAACTTGCTCAACGGCAACAACTTCAACGTCATCTTCATCCTCATCAGGGTCCATTTCAGCAGTAACAACATCATGTTTATCTCACAACACTGTTACTTCAGCAAACCAAATGATTACAAATAATAATAATAACTCTCCAAATTGAAATATTAATATGTAAAATATTACTAGTCATACGTAATATTAATATGCTTATTTGTGCAAGGTATTGCAATCCACATACATATTTATGTATGTATGTTTATCGTCCTCGTATGATCCTTTTATCTTTTTTATAGTTTTGTTATACATATATTTTGTGTTTTATAGTATCGTTTTGCTTTTGAAATATTTTGGAGACGATTTTACCAATTTAATCTTAAGATAAACAATCGTAAATGGAGTATTGCGCTGCAACAGTAAATTAAAATGTTTTTATATGCAAGAGTATAGCACATGATGTCCATAAATACGATTACATATGTTAAGTGCGGATCCTATAATAATGATAAAAGAGCATCATTATTTTTGTATCGGTATAGCTTTTATGTCACGATAGAGTACTGCATTTACGAACGCACATATAAGTACATACTTATATTCATAAGCTGAATGAATCTGATAGGCGAACTTTATTATGTAGTTTTTTCCCACATAACCAGTCTGTTTATAGAATTCGATACGAATTGATAATACTTTCCAATAGCCATTGGTTGAATCAGTTTATAAAACTTTTTTGCGCTTGTGTTTCTTAATTGATGTTTTTAACAGCTACATACATTATTTTCTCCGCCCTTGTGTTGCTAAATATAATCGTACGTCTTTTTTAATCCAACAAAACAATTTCGTTGTATTTTCATGAACTGAATTCGTATTTAGAATGGCAATTTCGTTATATTTTTATTAACTGGTTCACAAGTTTTCAGTTGGCCTTAGATCCGATGATTGTTTACTGCTCAACTATTCATTGTCTAACTGGACAATTGTTTCTATATCATGCTAACAGCGAAGTGCTCTCAGTGGTCTCTTTATAGTTTGTATATAATTTAAAAAAGAGGCTGATAAAACGAGACACAAAAGCAAAAAGAAAAAGTTAATCTAATCGATCTGATTGGAAATAGACTGTGATTTTCACCCGTTATTATTATTAAATTATTAATAAAATTTCAGTCTATATAACCGATATATATGACCGATTTTTGTTTGTGTAAATTAGTTTGTATTATTTGGGATTCTTATTGTTCAATATTATGGACAAACAGAGTAACGTTATTTACAGTTCTAGACAACTTACCAAAAAGAAGGTTCTTTTATACCCCTCAATCAACGCTTGATTAAAAACACGATGTGATGAATGAACCGCTTATACCATTTGGTGTAGTAGCGTTACCTGGATTGCTTCCCATCCCCAGGCTTGGGTTCATCTTCAAAAGCCCTAAATTTATAAGATTTTTGCTTAGTCCTTATAGCTAGCAAATTATTCTGAAATGGAATGATTTTGCTCTACCTTTTAGTGTCTCCGTTCAATGACATCGGCTAGATTTAACGTTTTGCCTTGATCTGTGTTATTGATTCTACTGCAAATGGTGGTGGACGCTTGTAATTTTGTGATATAAGAAAAAGAAACTTTCCAATCATTCCCTGATGTTAAGCCCGTTTCTGTCAGCACGTAGGTAAAAGCTTTTTAAAAATCTTTCAATAATGATTAGGTTGCACAGGCTGTCAGCTTTACAAAATCAAACTCACTTGGGTCCAATACACTTATTTCGAATCTGTGTTGTATGCACAATATTGAAATATCTGAACAATTATCGTTAAAAATCATTAGTTGATATCCTGTTTATTGAAATATATATGTACATACATATTGCTTTTTAATATAATACATATTTTAATGTCATTGAAAGTATAAAAATGAATTAAATTAGTATTGTATCGTTATTTAAATTTTGTTCGAACTTTTTGGTTTTTATTTAATATTTAAATTTAATACTTACCTCTACAATAGACCGCAAAAGAAAGCTTATAACTTTATATGTCCCTAAATGATTAGGCAAATAATCAATTAACAGCAAAGCAAATCTGAGGACATACTTATTTTTAACTAGATTTTGTTATAGTTAGCCAGATATAAGATAATTATGATAATGCCATTGCTCCTATCTATCAGTTTTTCTTGGGACTTCGCCCATTGGCCGCATAGCAACCCACCTTAATTTTTTAACAGTCTCTATTATATTAACCAAGATATAGGATTACTAAATTTTACATTGTATTATGGGAGGTATCCTTTCTCCTGGTCACATAGTGGCTAAAATGGAAAAACTTCTGGAGAATACCATTTCAAATAAGAAGAGAATTTTCAAAATCGGTGCACAAATCAGAAACTTTCAACAAAGTCTTGTAAAATTGACCTGTCAGGATAGGCTACTGCCGCGACAGTCTTACGAATGAAAACGTGTTATATAAATAATGCGAATACGCGAGAAGTATTTTAGTTTAATTTAATTTTTTAAAAGATATTTGTATTTGTACCACCCGGTACTTGTACCAATATGTAAGGTTTTCATTTAGCATCAAACTAAAACGCAACGATTTCAAAGTTGGACTTCAATGTGTTTAAATATAATTAACAAATTACTTTTTACAATCTGCGAGTATATCGCTATTTAAGCCGCAAAAACGATTGATTATAAATGAACACTTGAATATTCATACTTAGTGCAAATATACTACGAGTATATTGATGGGGATAGTGTACTAAATGTTGATTGAAATAAGCATTGCTTAGCACTAAAAAATTGAAAGACAATTATTTTGCACCAAATTATTGGTAATGAAATTATTGAAGCCAATTTAATAATAAAAATGTTAAAAATATACACATGTATATTTATTAAAAATTATTTAGGATATTGTTCTAGTTACTTTGTTAAAAAATTGATGCAAGTCGAATATTTGTAATACTTTGTTATATTGTGTTTGGTTAAATGGTTAAATGTTTTGTAATTCACAAATGGAAAAATATGATCGAACTCTACGGAATTCTCATTTAGTATTTGTGGACTTTGTACTCGTATAAGTATATGAGCTTGACTGTTTTCCAAACATGATTCAGCTAAAATGTACGGATGATAAAATAGGGACATATATACGGCTAAGCCAACAACACACAATAAGTATATAAGTATGTATGTATATGCATGTACATATATTAAACGAATTTTATAATATACTTACATACATGTTAGGACCTTCAACACTACTAGTACAAAGGGTTGGCATACCAAAGGAACTAGATCATTTTTTTTTTTTAATTTTATGCTAGGACTGATTTGTGTTCTCTTAATAAATATCCACTAATGAAGTAAATGTTTTTAAAATTCAACACCTCTTTTTTCTTCTTCAGTTCGAGTAGAAGTAATGAAGTATTATTCTTAAGTTTTGAAATAGTGTAAAAAAAATAATTATAAATCAATTTGAGCTTAAAGTTTAGTGAAAAAATTTATTTAGATTGAAGATCTTTAAAAAATAAAATTAAAAAAATTTTAGTACCTACAACATTTTTTAACATCACAATCACTAATTAAAATTAGCTTATGTTTGTTGTTGTCTTAGCTGTTCGTACGAGTATATTGATATTTTAGTGAACTTCAACCGGTTTGTAAGTATTCAAACCCTTATGTTTATACAAAAACTGACATATGCGATATCAGAATTAAATGATATGTATATGACAATTATAATTAATCATAGTAGGCTTAATACAAGCTGTACAAAAAATAATTAAAATTCCATATAAATTTGTTTTATTTCTTCTGACCTGTAAAAATAAATCGAAAAGAACTGCTAAACATGATTTCAAAATAAACGTTCTTTAAAACAATGGACCGTATTTATATTTGTCAGTTTTCTGTTATTTCCTCCTGAAAACAAAACAACGATGCATTTTTTTATATAAATATGTATAAAGAGAAATGTCACATTAAGGCAATTAATGCCTACGACTAAAGTGTTACTTCTTTGTGAAAGGGATAATTGGAAGAGAGGGGGAGGGTACAGGTGGTGGAAATAAGAGAGAGAGGGAGAGAGCTTACATTTTTATGCAACTATACTACTGCACGTTTTTAATATTTTTTTGTAGCAATGTTGCAGTACCTCTAGTGTTGAATAGGCGCATTAACTTTGTTAAGCTGTATGTGTTGTTGTAGCCATTTCTTTTTTTTTACGGTGGTTGGCGGAATATTTCTATACCAAAAAGGCAGGTTGTTCTCTACAAAGTGTATTATATAACGATGTTTGCCTCAGTGACAAAGTTTATTACATATTTCCTTGAAGATTTCGACCTGGAAGGCCTTGAATATATCTTTTAAGTTGTTGAATTTCGTTGCAAAGGTGTATTTGTATCTATTCTGATATTTGTTGCATTTAAAAAGAATGTGATTGGCATCCTCAGTTTCCAAACACACATTACATTGATCAGATTGTATTACATTGATCTTCGAAAGGTAGACAGTACCGAAGATGTGACCAGACATTAATCTATTAATAATTTTGATTTCTCAGAGGGCAAAAAGGTGTTTTTTTATGAAAACAGGGTCTAACAGGAATGTTTGGACAGATTTCAGCAAAAAAATTTCCTTTTTCCCGACATTTTTCTTGATAATCATGATTCCTTTCAGAACGGATTTGATTCTTGATCGAAAGCAGAGCTTCATCTGCAGTGAGTTGCGCCTGTGAAGGCGTACCATTTACCAAGGCTTCCTTGGCTAGCTCATCAGCTCTCTCATTAATCCAGATGCCAACATGTCCTGGTGTCCAAATCACATCAAAACATTCGACCTGGTTACACAGCTGATTATGTATGTAGGCCGTACAAAAATTCCTAGAATTACTGGACTTGAGACTTAAACACGTACTGTGGCTGTCCGTAAAAAGTGCTACTTTCCTGAAACTCTTTAAATGAGGATATCGACGGCCTTGCGGATGGCCCATAATTCACCAAACATACTTAACGCTTTAAAATTTATAATGAATTTGTAGGATTCATTGAGTGTACTGATAAAAACTGCACAGCCAGTGGTACAATCTGAAACTGATGCATCAATTGCGATAATAGTATAATTATTAAGCAACTAAAATTCAATCTTGTTGTTGTATATAGCTTTAATCTGTTCCGTAGCAACATTTCCCTTTCTGTCGGGAAGGCAATTATTAAGAACTTTCAAATTGGGACATTTGGTAAAATGACAGTTAACATTTAAATTTTCAAAGGTACAGCGAAACTTGTTGAATACATAACCATAACTAGACTTATCTGTGATACTGTTCTTGAGAAGCGCAAAAAATTCGCTGTTCATAAATTTCAGGTTAATTATCTGTTTAGCTGTAAGGAAGGTACCTCTAAACTTAGGAGGCATAATCCCAGCTAGTGCATAAATTACATGAGTTGGCGTTGATCGCGTTAGACCAAGATTGTAGAGCTTTGAAAAGTGGTGATTTTATTGTTAATATAAGTGGGAGTTTGCGCCATGGTGGAATGGCAGGATTCAATTTTTGATCTTACAAAAGTTTTGAATAAATTTACAGCAACCTTCGGATAAACTCTGCCTTTATATGACGTAATACATTTTAGCAGATTTACACTTCTGTATGAATCCTTGATAGTATTGAAAAAATGTTCACCAGTGGTTAGTGAGTTATTTATGGTTCTTCCTAAAAATTTAAAGGTCATGTCTTGTGAAATAGGAGTGTTGTTCACAGAGATTCTCATCACCTTTTTACTGCCTTTGGCGAAATAAATGGAGTTTGTTTTTTCCAAGTTAAAGGTAAGATTAAGCTGATTACATTTGTTCATAAAATTGTTCAACAGGACGTTCATTTTGGTGACGGCATCATCCAAAACTTTATCGAAGGAGCACAGTAAGAAATCATCAGCAAACTGAAATACCATAGATCAGTTATCTTGAACGTTATGTAGTTCTCTAGTATAAATGTTGAAGAGAAGCGGTGATAGCCAGCTGCTTTGAGGAAGGCCATTCTGAATTCATCTACAAGTTTGAGAGTTCTTGAGGAAAGAAAGTTTTC
Organism: Germaria angustata; assembly: GCA_963681545.1. Taxonomy (NCBI): domain Eukaryota; kingdom Metazoa; phylum Arthropoda; class Insecta; order Diptera; family Tachinidae; genus Germaria; species Germaria angustata. The sequence continues at coordinate 69,317,428 of OY813002.1, forward strand.
AATCCATTTAACATACTCGTAGCTTGCAGCAAAACTTAGTTCAAGCATTTTTGCTTTTAATAGTTTGTTGTCAACACAGTTATACGTATTTGTAATGTCCAGAGATACCACAATAACTTTATGACCCAAAATCTTTAAATGGTCAGTGTAGTGAAAAAACTCATTGATGCATATGGCCGCTGATTTGTTTTTTCTATAAGCGAAAGATCTCTCAGGAAGTATTTTGTTCTCTTTGATAAAAATAGTGAGCCGTTCCTTAATCATCAGGTTAATTGTTTTGGGAAAGACGGAGATAAGCGAGATCGGTCTAAAGTTTCTGTAATCATTTAGATCCTTGTTTCTCTTGGGAATTGGCACAATTCTGACTGTTCGCCAGGATTCTTGAATTTTGCATTCAATGAAGGCGTCATTCATGGCAGTTAACAGTGTGCTGAGAGCAAAGGGTGATAAAGCTGTCAATATTTCATACGTAACCTTGTCTTCTCCACATGCTGAAAATTTTTTCCTTTTTGCTAAAACATTTTGTATTTCTTGAAAGGTGAAAGCCACCTCGCCAGGCGCTTCAGGATTACTCAAATTATTGGTGTTATTATTGGCCCGACCAGGAACCTGGTTCGTTCGTTTGTTCCATTTTAGCGATTGACAATTGTATTGTAAGATCTTCATCCGGAACAGTGTTGAGGGAGGATGAAATTATCTCACAATCAATGTCTTTAAAAATTTTTTTAATTGTGTTGTCAAAATGTTGTATGGCATTCAGGCCGATTTCATTTCCTTGGTTATTAAAAGTGTCCTTTATAAACTTAACCAGCTCTGACATGGTTTTTTCCAAAAGCGAAACTTTATCATGATTAGGCTTTTCGAAAACCTTTCCCGTCATCTGCCCTTCTCATGCAAAATCCCGTGGATTGTACCCTCTCTTAGGCACACTTCTCAATTCATTTGAATTTACTGGCCACTACATTGTAGGGCACTGGTGTTAAAAGTATGTTTATTTCATGATCCCTGTTTCTGTGCTTTCTTTCCTGTTGTCTGGATGACAAGGATGGAAAGTGGTCTTCATAGTTCTCCAGAGCTTCAAATCTATTTGATCTTTGTGGCATATAGTTGTCAAGTACCTCCTTACGAGCCATTTTTTTTTTTTTTGATTGTCATGATTTTTATTTCCCTCTGCCAGGCATCACATTTATTTTTTTGTCTGGAATTATGGTGCGTGCTGTTGCATAAAATACATTTCACAATGTTGCAGTCCGGATCACATAAACCAGGCTCCAGACCTGGAGCCTTGCACAGCGTCCCCGAACCTGCCGCAGTTTGTGCACAATCTGATGGATGGGTAAAAATATTCGACTTGTAATTCATTTCCATAAAAACCTATTTAAAGTTGGAACCAAATTGCTGACGTCCCCAGCATCCTTCTTGTGTAAGCGCTTTACAAATGATACTTTACATGAGGCAGTGAGGTTCTCCTTAATATATTCATCTGACAGATACAGAGGGATGCCCCTTATAACGCCACATGTCTCAAATAATGATTTCGGTACAAAAGCTCTGAAACCATTTTCAATCAACGCCTGATTTCTAATAAAATTATTCGCATCTAGAACGTTTTCAAAAAAGATCTTATACAGCGAGACGCCAACAGCCTTGATAAGCTTTATTCTTTGTACCTTAAAGTTTCTTATTTTTCCCCACAGAAAAAGTCCATTCCTGACCCTTTTATTCGCAATAATAGCTGATTTGGACGAATCCAGCAGAACCATTATTTAAGTATATATTTGTTAATTTTTCCGACCTAATGATATGTAATCTTTGTTTTTATTTTTTATTCCGGCTCTAGGTCATATATTAAATAAAACTTCTTTTTTGTTTTATTTAAATTTTTATTTTTTATTCCATATTTCGATCACCATCGGTTCTCTTCTTCAGGAATTTAAGTAAAGCAAACTTTTATCATATTTTATAAGGCAAATTACATGTGATAGTTATCAAAGAACAAATTACAACAAAGACAAATGTGTAAATCATTCTGACAAACACTAGCAGAACGGAACAACATGCTGTTTTCGAAAGCCGCTACACTTTCATCATCAGCGTTCTTGTGTTTGGTCCACTTCTGTGGTGTCAGTTGATGTATATTTCAGCTATTTATACAAATTTTCACTGTAAATGTAATACGAGAATTGTTTTTTTTTTTGATTCATCGTATCACAATTTGTGAAAAGCTTTTTTTTGTAATGAAAAGCTCTAATTACACATCACTAACTTACAACAGTCTTGCCATTATTATTTATTCTTTACCAACCATACACATGCTTATTTTTTAATTTGCTTATATTTATTTTTTACTTATGACAAACCTGTTTGGTTTGTTACTATAAGTATGTATATTTTATTAATTTCATATTGATGTTCTTCGGCGTGCCTTCCGTTAGTTAAGTATATATTTGTTAATTTTTCCGACCTAATGATATGTAATCTTTGTTTTTATTTTTTATTCCGGCTCTAGGTCATATATTAAATAAAACTTCTTTTTTGTTTTATTTAAATTTTTATTTTTTATTCCATATTTCGATCACCATCGGTTCTCTTCTTCAGGAATTTAAGTAAAGCAAACTTTTATCATATTTTATAAGGCAAATTACATGTGATAGTTATCAAAGAACAAATTACAACAAAGACAAATGTGTAAATCATTCTGACAAACACTAGCAGAACGGAACAACATGCTGTTTTCGAAAGCCGCTACACTTTCATCATCAGCGTTCTTGTGTTTGGTCCACTTCTGTGGTGTCAGTTGATGTATATTTCAGCTATTTATACAAATTTTCACTGTAAATGTAATACGAGAATTGTTTTTTTTTTTGATTCATCGTATCACAATTTGTGAAAAGCTTTTTTTGTAATGAAAAGCTCTAATTACACATCACTAACTTACAACAGTCTTGCCATTATTATTTATTCTTTACCAACCATACACATGCTTATTTTTTAATTTGCTTATATTTATTTTTTACTTATGACAAACCTGTTTGGTTTGTTACTATAAGTATGTATATTTTATTAATTTCATATTGATGTTCTTCGGCGTGCCTTCCGTTAGTTAAGTATATATTTGTTAATTTTTCCGACCTAATGATATGTAATCTTTGTTTTTATTTTTTATTCCGGCTCTAGGTCATATATTAAATAAAACTTCTTTTTTGTTTTATTTAAATTTTTATTTTTTATTCCATATTTCGATCACCATCGGTTCTCTTCTTCAGGAATTTAAGTAAAGCAAACTTTTATCATATTTTATAAGGCAAATTACATGTGATAGTTATCAAAGAACAAATTACAACAAAGACAAATGTGTAAATCATTCTGACAAACACTAGCAGAACGGAATAACATGCGGCTTTCGAAAACAGCATGTTGTTCCGTTCTGCTAGTGTTTGTCAGAATGATTTACACATTTGTCTTTGTTGTAATTTGTTCTTTGATAACTATCACATGTAATTTGCCTTATAAAATATGATAAAAGTTTGCTTTACTTAAATTCCTGAAGAAGAGAACCGATGGTGATCGAAATATGGAATAAAAAATAAAAATTTAAATAAAACAAAAAAGAAGTTTTATTTAATATATGACCTAGAGCCGGAATAAAAAATAAAAACAAAGATTACATATCATTAGGTCGGAAAAATTAACAAATATATACTTAACTAACGGAAGGCACGCCGAAGAACATCAATATGAAATTAATAAAATATACATACTTATAGTAACAAACCAAACAGGTTTGTCATAAGTAAAAAAAAAAAAAAAAAAAAAAAAAAAATAAATATAAGCAAATTAAAAAATAAGCATGTGTATGGTTGGTAAAGAATAAATAATAATGGCAAGACTGTTGTAAGTTAGTGATGTGTAATTAGAGCTTTTCATTACAAAAAAAGCTTTTCACAAATTGTGATACGATGAATCAAAAAAAAAAAAACAATTCTCGTATTACATTTACAGTGAAAATTTGTATAAATAGCTGAAATATACATCAACTGACACCACAGAAGTGGACCAAACACAAGAACGCTGATGATGAAAGTGTAGCGGCTTTCGAAAACAGCATGTTGTTCCGTTCTGCTAGTGTTTGTCAGAATGATTTACACATTTGTCTTTGTTGTAATTTGTTCTTTGATAACTATCACATGTAATTTGCCTTATAAAATATGATAAAAGTTTGCTTTACTTAAATTCCTGAAGAAGAGAACCGATGGTGATCGAAATATGGAATAAAAAATAAAAATTTAAATAAAACAAAAAAGAAGTTTTATTTAATATATGACCTAGAGCCGGAATAAAAAATAAAAACCATTATTTCCCCTTTTTAAAATTTTCCGGATAAAACACACTCTCAAAATTTGAACTATTTGTCTTAGGAACATTTTTCGGATCACTCTTGTTATTTTCAGCATCAGAAGCATTTATCACGTCTTATTCAAATCAGTAATTTCACCGTCCCAAGTAGGAAAAGTTTTATTCTGACTTACCAATGTCTCTTTGTTGCCTGTATTTATATTGAAACCTTCTAAATCATCCACGTGTCCATCATCACTGCACTGCTTGTCTCTTTAACCTTTTTTGCCTTTTTCGTTTTCTTCCTACCGTCATTCGCGCCACCATTTTCAATTTTCTCATTTAGAACAGTTTCACAGCTCCCATTTTCCTTTTTAAAACGCTTGTTGGTCACATCCTCGATACTGTCACAGTTCTCAGCATCTGAGTCAGGAAGGCCCTCCACAAACTTCTCAAACGCATGTTCCTGAACAGACAATAGCCGTGACGCCATTTCGACGTCACTACTTACTTTGGAACCCAATTCAAGCTTTCTTTTTAGCACCTTTGCCTTTTTGTTCCACCAGCCAGATGAAGTGAATCTCCACACCACCTTATAGAAACACTTGTTCTATATGTCTTGCTGTTCCTTTTTTTTTGAACACAAAGAAAAAACACAATTTCCTATTTTTCCCTTTATATTTCCTTTCTTCTTTTCTTTTCCCTTTTGTATTAATAACACCGCTTGTAAAAAGAACCGCTCACTTTGAAGGTTGAAATGTGTATGGTTGTAGCCACTTCAATCATTGTTTTACTTCGCCCACGATTCATTACATGAATTATTTCATAGTTTAAAAAATAACTTTAACATGTACATGTTTTATTTTGGGGTTTATAAGCCTTTGAATCAAATATAATATACCAAAGAAACATTCGAGGTGCTGGTCTTCAATAACTATATTAAACAATAAACAATTTTGGAAAAAGTGGTCGAATATCGGCCACTGGGCGACTTAAATAATAAATAAAGTTATAAATAAATCTTATGCAATTTTTTTATAATATATATTTTTGACTATGTATTTATTATTTTGACTTTTTATTATTATTACAACAACTATTATTATTTGTTTTTTTTGTAATTTATTTTCAGCTCGAAGATAATTTATGTTTTGAAACTTCCGTGCCTCTATTTAATTTTTTTTTATTTTATTTAGACTACCTAAAAATATATGTTTTAGCTAGATTTTTTTAATTAATGTCGTTTAAACAATTAAATTGAAATTTTTTTAGAAAACTAGAAGTGTATGATGATAGTAATTAAATTTAGTGGTTATAAAAATAATATATAAACATACATAAGTGTGTACATTATTACGTAAGATACTTAATTAAATTTTATACCCCTTCCTATACAGAAAAGTTATGAAAAACATTTATTATCTCTATTTAGTAAATTTTAAAAATTTTTATTTTTTGAACACTCAATTTTCTACAAACATAATTTATTGTTATCCTCATATTGAGCTCCTATTTTATTTAATAAATTTCTCCTTTATGACTATTTTTCAAAACAATTTGTTGTTATCCAGTTTGATGAATTCGTTCTGGCCACATACTTATGTATACTAAGAGTCTATTTTGATAAATTGTCTTTATGTATCCTTATAACAAGTTATTGAAAAGTTATGTCGAATTTTAAAATTCTTAAGTCTGCTCTGGCATTTGAAATTATTTAAGAGAAAAGTGTCCTAGAATAATTAATATCATTTTTATAATTTCTACACAATTCAAAAGAAGATAATACAAAATACATATAGCCGAATCAAACCAGCGTCAAATCTGACCCAATTTTTCATATTGCATACATAAGTAAATATACACTTGTAGATATAATCATACATTTTTTTTAATAATCAAGGCGAATTAATTTTATAAGATGGACTTACTACTACGGCAACAAATATAACAAGAAAAACAAATGAATACAATTTTGCAGGCTTGTGTGTGCAACACTCACACGTTGCTGTGCACAATCTTGTAATGAGTTTATATGCACGTTTATACATGGTTCACAAACGTCAAAATTGTTTGCTCAAATTTTATTTCAGTCGGGTGAATGATAGGGAAAGGAATGCAACTCTCTGTCTTTCTCCCAGCTGAATAAAAAAGGAAGCAAGAAAACTTGAAGTGTGAAAATCAGGTATTATTTGCAAATAAAAATGTCGCACATTGAACGTTTTGACATAAGTATAAGATGTGGCCACGTCTAATACATGGTTCATACAGGTCAAGTTTTATTTCAGCTGGAAGAAAAATAGGGATACTATGTACTCTTTTTACATCTTTCTTTCAGCTGAATTAAAACTTGAGAAAGAAAACTTGACGTGTGGTGCGTATCATGTATAACACGTCTTTTCGACTGGGCAATATTAATTTGCGGAAGTTTTGACTCAGCTGAGAGATGGATAAAGAAGATATATATTCCTCTCTATCTATCTCCCAACTGAATTAGAACTTGCGCAATTAAAATTGCCTAGTGGAAAAGAAAACTTTACGGCTTTTCCACTTGGTAATTTAAATTGCGCAAGTTTTATTTCTGCTGGGAGAAACATAGAAACGTGAGTATATGTTTTCTCTATCTTACTCCCAAATGAATCAAAACTTGCGCAATCAAAATTGTCTAGTAGAAAAGACAGCCAAGTTGAGCATTTATATATATATATATATATATATATATATATATATATTATATATATATATATATATATATATATATATATATATATATATATATATATATATATATATATATATATATTATATATATATATATATATATATATATATATATATATATATATATATATATATATATATATATATATATATATATATATATATATATATATATATATATATATATATATATATATATATATATATATATATATATATATATATATATATATATATATATATATATATATATATATATATATATATATATATATATATATATATATATATATTATATATATATATATATATATATATATATATATATATATATATATATATATATATATATATATATATATATATATATATATATATATATATATATATATAT
>OY813002.1:69327574-69365074 GCA_963681545.1 Germaria angustata
ACCCATGATTCGTTACCAGTTATGACCCTTTTAAGCAAATCTGGATCGTCGTTAACATTATTCAACATTTCATGAGCTATTCCCATGCGACTTTTTTTGTTTGTTCAAAATTCAGCAAGTTTGGAACGAGCTACACTGCCACACGCTTCATACCTAAAATTTGAAAAAAAAAAATTGTATGGCATGAGCCAACCGATATGCCGACATCCTCTGCAACTTCTCTAATAGTTATTCGACGTTTCTCCATGACACTTCCTCACTTTCTCAACATTTTCATTGGTCTTTGATTTGATGGAGCTTCCACGACGAGCGTCATCATTCACATCATCTCGACCTTTTTTGAAAACCTTGTACCACTTTTAAACATTTTTCTGAATCCAGTACAATCACCATATGCCACTTTCAACATTTTAAGTGCTTTTGAGCACTTAATTCCATTTTTACACAAAATTTTACTCAAATTCTTTGATCAATTTTCCCACAGCAGAAAATCGCCCAACAAGCAAAACTCTAATGCCTCTCACAAACAAACTAAACTAAGCACAAACAAACTCAACTAAGAACATATGTTCGAGGCAACATTAAAAAAAGTAATCGAATGCTCGAGAAATTTCAAAATTCACCTTTTCTTTTGAACAGACTACGTATCTCCCAGCTGAATGGGAACTTTGACAAAAAAAAAAAAAAAAAAAAAAAAAAAATTGAGGTGGAATTACTTTGAAGTAGAAATAATTGTACGTATACGGTTGCGGTTGTTTTTGTTTTTATTTTTTATGTATAATTGAAATGTTCAAGAAATGGGAATATGAAAATTCCATCATGCTCTAATTTTAATTACACTGAAAAAAAGGCGAGCATGCCTTTTACCTGAGCAATAATACATTCGGGTTTTCTGCGCCGCAACATGTTTCCTAGGTTTGATGAAACTTAACATGGCGCCTACTTGAATTTCGAATATCCCAATTTGCCGCATAAGACATTTGCTTAGTGTCAATGCTCCGATCGTAGTTGTGTCTTCAACGCCAGTATCGCACTGCGGCTCGAAGGACATGTGATAGCTATTATCTGTACCGCAACAATCATTGTTATCATCCTGATTATCAAACTCCATTAATAAAAAATCTGTGTATATTTCAAGGTAGACTAAACAATATAAATATATAGGGTAATTTCAAATTGTTTTATTTTTCTCACGGCCGCCACAATCGGACCCCTGTATGAATAGCTGCGTTAAAAAACAAAATTGTCGTATTTTGGACGATACGAATCCACATGAGATCCAAGAGCTTACAATGATTTTGGATAGCACTATGTGTTACATAGCTTATGCCACATTGGACATTATGCAAAAGCTATTTGAGGGCTTATTCAACTCATATGAGGGTGATGTAAACTGGAAATCGAGATCCTGCCACTTGACTCCGTTAAACTTTTTCTTGTGGGGGCTTCCTTAAGTCGTAGGTTTTATGCGAATGAGATACAAACCACAGCGACCCTCAACTAACTAACCGTAAATAACAGTTATCGAAAAAATTTAATTTAAACTCAAAAACTCTATGTTAAGAGCCAACGGAGATCTATACTGTCAGATACCATTTACCAATAGATTCGTATTTACGAGCTGTTTCAGAATCTATGGTGATATTATAAAAAAAATCTCATATCCACATCTAACAGTTATTTTTCAACGAAAAAAAAAAAAAATAAAAGATCGGATGAAACTCTTGCAAAAAGAATTACATTTTGCCGTCACAAAATAAGTCTTTTGTATATTTTTATTTCTTCCGTCTACAATAAAACTCATATTGTTTGTTCTTATTTTACAATCTCGTTTTTATTGAGTCTATCTGATATAATGTGTGTAGTAATTTATTTGTTTAATATAACGGACATAATTTTTTCTAAATTTTCTGTGGAAAAATTTGAAAGCAGGTCGCTCAATACCAATTTAAGAGCAGATAATGGTCAGTTGTTGCCAATTTATATAAGTAAGTACGGATAATGTATTTTTTTCCTTCCAGAATTCAAAAAGAGTTTTATTAAGTGTTTTGGATGGATTTTTTAACTGTTAGAACAGAATTTTTTGATATCGATAACTGTTATTTACGGTCCCTGCAATTTTTTTTTAACAATTTCTAATTGTATATTTGAGTTAAAAAAACTTTAAATTTGTATACATACAAGTATATTTGCAATAATTTTCGAATTGTTTTCTGTTCGATTTTATAAATTTGAACGAAAGTTTTATTCGAATATTTATATCGTAAAAAACAATAAATAAAAAATCAAATTTGTTTGTGTTTTCAATGAAATGTTCGAAAATTTCGAAATATATCAATTCATTAACTTTCTTTTTGGGAAACGAAATCCGCCACCGCCACCGCAACCGTGAATTTGTATTTTCTACTTTGAATTGGCTAATAGTTGTTTAAAAATTTGTTTCTTTTTAAATTCTTATATTCGTAAATTTGTTTGCCTTCTTAGAAAAATGTGTTTCATTTTAATATAACTATTTTGAAATATTGTTTTGATTGTCCATAATACTTTTTATAGTTTCATTCCACAGAACAGGACTTTAATCTACTTGTACTAATGTTTGAAAAATTCAAAACGTTTAATTGAAACAAAAAATCTTCAAACGGCACTTGTTAATTTTGTTGTCGGGAAAAACAAATGTTTTAAGCGAATTTCGGTTGATGGATCTAGACATGTTATAGCGATATTCCCGATATTTTTAGCTCTTCATGAATTGATTCCCTTTTGGCCACTTTAGCTAGATTTTCGTTGGTGCTCATCGTACAGTGAGAGCGAATATGTGTTTCTATCTAATTTTTAATCATGTTAGAGAAAATAAATTTATATACATTTCACTTTAGTTTCTGCTTTGACAGTAACTTTAGTATAATAATTGTACTCAAATTGAGAGAAAAAATTAATTTCTAAAATCAACATTAAATTGAATTTTATGCTAATAAATAACAAGGAATAATTTCGTCATTACTTCAAAAATTTATTTAACGTCGCCTTTAGATCAAATGAAACAACAGACATTAATGTTAATATTTCACAAAGCATAAATTTCAACAAAAAAAAAAAAAAAAATTGAACAATTTTGAAAGATCTGCCGTTTGTAAATCTAAGCTCTCGAACGAAATCGCGTGTTGATTTGAATTCAAATAAATATAAATACGGCAAAACAAAATCAAGTGTATAAATCCAAACCATTTCTAACGTAATTTGCCACTGCGACTTTTGAGACGTTTTGAATTTTTTTACTAACACATACATAACTAACTATTCGAATAAACATTTATGTAAATGCCTATGGATTTTAATACATACGATTATGTATGTATGTATTTATTTTGTATGGTATAAAATTTAATTTTTATGAAAACTGTAACGAAATCATTTCAATATCTTGATTTTATATAAAGAAGTAACTATACTCTTGCCTTCTCTTTATTATTAATTTTCATTTTTTTATTGTAATGCTTTTAATTTTTGTTTTTTAATCAATTAATTTATTAGGTAAGCAAACAACTCTGCCACACTATTTTACTAAAAAAGAGCAAAAAAAGACGAAAAAGCTAAATAAAGCTCAAAGCAATTGTAAAAATAAAAATGTCAGAAACAACGTAATAAAAAAGAATTGAATAAAAATATGTTTTAATTAGACCGTCTTGTTAATATTTTGTTCATAAAACCTAAATCTAAAAATTTTGTAAGTTTTTGAAATGTACTTTTGAAAAAACATACCAAGCAAATTTCCTTAACATTTCATAAAGAACTCTTAAGCAAATGTACATATATAAATTAAAAGAAAAAAATTTTTTATATATTGATTTTAGTTTAAAAGGATAAACAAAAACACACACACACAAAATAAATTTTTCGTATCCCAAAAATAAATAGTATACATACATATATCATATAAAAGAAATCACTACATTTATAAGTTAAGCATAAAAAATAATGAAAACCCAAACTATTTAAAGTAAATAATAAGAATGAATTATATATTAAAGAAAAAAACATATGTAAAAATACCCATTGAAACTCCAGACAAATTGTTGTTTTATTTACTTAAGCAAAACTTGGTAAAAGTATATAAAGTCTAAGGTACAACAAAGTCTGTATGTATATAAAATCTGAGGTAACGAAATGGTTTCAGTTGACAAATTTTAAGATATTTCCTAAATAAATTTACTAAATTGTTTTTACATTTTTTTATTCTTCTTACAGATAACGAGGTTATATTATTAGACTCACCATCGCCTCCAGCAAGTCCTGTACGCTCGGACATGGGTAAATATTGAAATTTTATTTATACAGTCATTTTCATTAGAAAATTTTCATGATACAATATTTATAGATAAAAAAATTCTGAATATAAAACGACGCCTCCGCTAAGTTTAAAAAAGTGATCCATACTCGTACACTTATGTTATTTCGAAAACTTTACAATTTTACCCAAAACCTTTTATTATTAAACTATGACTTCTAAACTTTCCCATATAAACATATATAATATATATCGCAAAATCACGCAACAAATAAAAAATACCAGACCAATTTTTTAATTGACTACGATACATATCAACAACACGCATGTACTCTCCTATTTTTACTCTTATATAATGTTAATTGGCACTTATAAGCGAAAAATAAAACAACGTAAGATACACAGAGCAATAAATGTCGGTGAATATGAAAAAGTCATAAATGTAAGTGCTAGACCGGAAAGCAAATTTAAGAACCATGTACTTAGTTTTGCATGAAAAGTTGTGTTCGTCACTGCTCATTTTTCACAGGAGACTGGTGAAAGAAATTATTTGAGCTTTTCTGGAAAATGTGCTGCAATCAGAAACGAATTTACATTTCTAGTCTTTTTTTAATATTCCGAAAGAAAACACATATACATATATCTGTGGTAAACTCCCGACATTCTAATACAAAGTCATATTAATTGATGCATGGCCAAATCTGCTAGCAAGTCTGCAGCAAAATGTTTCTTCCTATTTTATTCATATTCGAAAATATAATGAAGCTTTTAGATTCGAAGAAAGAAAAAAATTTAGTTCTGAAGAAATAGGCAAGAAATTTCTATACAAATAAAAAACTAATTGTTTGAGATATTGATTTAAGGAATTACCAAAAATACAAACCCATTATTGAAGAAAATATTCCAAAAAAATATTTTTATCGGAATTTACGTATAAGCAAATTTTTAATTTACATTTGCTAGAATGTAAAACAAGTGAAAATGGTGTTTCCTTTCCGAATTTTGGTACATTAAAAGAAGGCAATTCCGCATTATTTAAACACCGAAATTATCCATTATATGCATTCCTGCCTAGAATTTAAAGCGAAAAAACTCAAACTCCAATTAAAAACAAATTAAACCACTACAGAAGAGAAAAAAATGATATAGAATATGTAAAATCGGGACTATGTTTGCTATTTTGTATAGATATGCAAGCCGTAAAACTTTTTCCGCAACTGAAGGTGAACTCGGCGTATTATGAAACGAAATTGGATGTGAATACTTTTACCATTACCGATGTCATGACACTGATAACTACATTTAAAATGAAACGGAGGGAAGTCTTGTGTCATCCACATTTACAACTTGCATCATAAATCATTTAAGAAACTCAACCACTCTCTTCTTTTTCCAAAACAAAAATGATGTATTATCAAATGCAAGAAGCATCACTTTCATGGAGTGTGACTTGATGCATTCGCTAATAAAGGGGAAAACAAAAAAATAAACAGATCAATTTACCATCACAAATTACAGATTTCATAAGAAGACTCAAATAACCCCTACTCCCCTTAAACTTCTTCATTTAACACATAAATATTTTCTCGACTACGAATCTGTTCTTAAACTTTAATCATCAGTGCGTCCAAGTAATTGTGTGGTTTTGTATTTCAAAGTTTCTTGCAAGAAACTTCATGAAAAGGTTCATTGTCTAAACTCAGTTTTAGTGGAACAGTTCTGTTTTTCTCTAAAATTAGTACTTGCATTTTTTCGCACTACAGTTTTTACTATAGAAAAAATGTTGCATACGATTTAAGAAAAAACTTCTTCAGTTTTGTGAAGTGGATTTTAGTGAAAAAATTATCACTGTCGCTTATTGACGTTAATGATTTGAAGTTTGTCGGTGAACAATCTTTCGCTATCAGAAACTATTAGAGGAAGCAAAATTTAGTGCACTACTTCTGATAATTTAAACTAATATTGATATAGGAATGTAAGAAATACTTTATATTTATTTATTTTATATTTTTTTATATTTAAGATAACTCCATAACTACAACAACGACAGCGATTGTTCATCAAAACCAATATTTTACCTCGGAAGAAGCCCAACGTAATTTTACTGCAAAACAAAGTGCTTATAAAAGATAAACAAAAAAATTAATTATTAGAGTTCATATCTTTTTTATTTATTTTTTTAATGTAAGACTTCTAAATCGTTAATTATACAAGCACCGTATAGACATAAATTAAGCAAGTCTTAGATAAATTAGTACAAAATAAAATTATATGAGAAAAGGTCTTGAAATCTGGAAATCGTACCAAGATGGGAACTAAGAAATTGTATGAGCAAAAAAAACCGTTATAAAAAAATTCATGTTCTTTATTCATTTGGAAAATGAAATAAAAACTACAAAAAATAAAATACACTTTTTTAAAAAATTAAATATTTATTTATGGCAACAAAACTTCAGTCAAAAGCCAAGAAAAAAGTAGCTGTTACCAAAAAGTCTCCTTTTTCGTTACCCAAATGGTAACCTAATTTATGTTAACTAATTCTTCAATACTACATGATTGAAATACCCTTCAATTCATTTGCATTTTATACTCAAAAATGTATAAATTTTAGTTCGTGGCTGCAGAGTTCAGAGTTTTTAAATCGAGATTATATTTAAGGATTTGAGGGAGTCATTACTGAATTATTTCATGACTTTCCCTAAAATATCGTTGTACCGTTGAGTGATTTGATATTTCAAGTTCATTCATTTCCTCAACGTCATTGTATAAATCGTCTCGAATCAGCCCAAACTAATTTTAGTACATACGAGTACAAGGAATTTTTTTTTACAACTTTTTAGGGCCTAAATTGTAGTTTTTTTTTTCACGAGTAGGCCGACTACATTTTTCCAAAATATTGTTTCAAAATCTAAAAAATAAGCTATGATTCTTTATTTAAATAATATTAAAAACTTGAATAATATTTGTTTTCGGGTGCAGAACAAATACTAAATAGCATTTAATTATATGAAAGCCATATTGAACTAAAATTATTCATATAAATATATATGTATGCATATATTTTAAAATTAAAAATTTAAAAAAAATTAAAGATACATTTTGAAGTTATTTTTTAAAGCTTGAAAATGAATAATACAAAATTGCTTAAATTACACGTTGTCATTTTTCATATACATATATGTAATTACAAAATATCTATCTACCTTTTAACAAATTTTCTTTTTATATATAATAAAATTTTCTATGTCAAAAGTGGCATGCAAATATGTACATACATAAGTATGTACATACATATGTAAATTTATCAAAACATACTTAAGTATATAAATATGCATGTATTTATAAAAATATATAACGTAAAACTATTCCTATTCCATTATATTTTATTTAGTTGTATTGTTTGGATTTACTTTTAATTTTTTGTTTTTATTAGAGTTTACAAGAAATGGTACAAATTATTTTAATAAAATGCACACATGTACAAATACTTATTAGCACAGATTGTTTTATTGTATTTACACGATAAATAACAACGGTCCCCTGTCCATTTTGTTTGGGAACAGCGGACGAAAGTACGTAAGCAGAGAGATGTTGTTATATTGCCCAATTACAAAAAATAAAATTTTTAAATGGAAATATATGTACATAGTTACTGCAAACTGTCTTTTTTGTTGTCGTAATTCAGTGTCAATAAAAATTTTTGTTATAAAAATGCTTATTGTTCCATCACTGGTAAAAGGAACAACGGTCGCATATTCGTATGATTTCTTTCTTTCAGTTTCAAACATATTCAATAGTTTCTCAATTTATTTTTTCCAACTTGTAAGTTAGAAAACAAATCTGAAATAAAATGACAATAATATCAGGTTGTTAGGAATGTAATTTCCTGCCTGTTTCACGATGTCGAACGACATCGTTCGTTCGCATAAATGCGTTTGAAACAGCAACAAATTTTAAAATGTTGTTTTTGGTTTTAATGTATTTATGCGAACGAACGATGTCGTTCGACATCGTGAAACAGGCAGTTCGTTTTTTCCCAACAGAGGAATCAACTTTATTTTCCCACTGCCGACTTTACACTTCAGCTGCAAACAGGCAAATAACAATTCGTGAGATTGCTTAGAGGTTAATTTTTTTTATCGAATTTGACATCTTATTACTCACAATAAGAAAATCGCCTTTCATTTTCATAAAACTAAAAGAAATTTACTTTCCGGACAATTCAATAACTGTTTGTCATTTCGGTGTGAGAAATAAAAATAAAAAGCTATTGTTGTTTTTAGGTGTAGTTGGACTACTACCCAATAAGTGAAATGTTCCTTGTTTGGTGCATATGTTTGCAGAAAGCTTTTCAAAGTTAATAAAGCTTTAAGCTAAAAACTGCACGGTCTCTTTTTAAATTTAGTTCTTAATAACATATTGTCTATCTAGCAGACACCTTCGCTGAATTTATTTATTCGGGTGTACAAAGAATTTGGAGCAAAAACGAATTATAATGAGCAAACCAATTTTATATTATGCTCTATTTAGCCCTCCGGCCAGGACTTGTATGATTACCGCCAAATTAATTGGTCTTGATTTAGATTTAAAGTAAGTCACATGTAATTTTTTATTACTTCTTTTTTGTTTTGATCAAAAAGAGTTCTTGTTGTCTTAAGTTGTTTACATGCTTACATAATTAAATAATTTATGTTTCTTGCTTAAATTTATACAGATTTGTTGATTTTGCACAGAAACAACATTTAAGTGAAGAATTCTTAAAGGTGAGTTATAGAGTTCCTAAACTTGCTTCTGAGTAGCACCTATGGAATTATGCTACATACTTAAGTATGTGTATTGTTTACTTAAATTAAATATGTATGTATGTACTATGTATACATATGTACATATGTATGTATGCGTTATAACTCTGACCTTATTTTCATTTTTATTATCATTTCATTTAGCTAAACCCTCAACATCAAATACCGGTGTTTGTCGATTCAGATGGCGAAGTTTACATAGACAGGTAAGTTGTTTGTTAAATTGCTGTTGTTTTATTAACAAGTACAAAAAATCACTTAATCACTTCTAATTTGTTTTTTTTTGTGCAGTCATGCCATAATTTGTTTTATGGTTTCCAAATATGCCAATGATGATAAATTATATCCGAAAGATTTAAGCAAAAGGGCACGTGTTGATCATCGCTTACATTATGAAAATGGCGTTTTGTTTCAAGTCATTAAGGACATGGTAGTGAGTATTAAAATACATACTTACTTACATAAGTACATACTCGTATATTTTTATATGCACGTGAAATTAGTTCAGCAATAACTTTGTCGGTTTTATAATTAAATTAAAAAAAACTATTTAATATTTTATTGTTTGTTGTTGGCTTAGCTGAGTATATGCCTGCATTTCATTGGCGCTAACAAAATCATCAGTATCCTTTAGCCAAATCTTGTTTGAAACGCATTCAAAAAATTAAATATTAAGCAGTTATTTTGGAGAATGCCTCGAATAACAAATTTGTTAAATAAATTAAAAAACATTTACACTTATTCATATTATACCAGATATTCACGTAAATAATTTTTTATTAGTATCCTTCGATCATCATATTTGAAAAGCGTTTAACCTCATATGCTCATATAAGGAAATGAGAATTACAATAATATAAATTCGGTAGGCTGGAGAAAACCTAAGCAAACAAAATAACAAGCAAGTTTTATTTGATGTTGAGGATTTTTTTTTTTTTTTTTTTTTTGATAACGCTGCGGCCACGCGATCAAGTTTTGATTTCAAGTTTTTTTACACATACTGCTTGTCAAAATTCATTTGAGTTGATAGCTGTGACTGACGTAGGCTGCACGCAACTTGAAAGCAATTTTTCTTTACTTTTAAATCATTTCGGTTCGTATTCCACAGAGCTTCATGGGTTCTGTACAGCTCTATGAATCACAACACATCATTAGTACTTTAAGCACAAACATGTTTCACTATTGGATTTTATTTACATATTTACGATACTTTAACTACAAGTTTTAAAATAATGCAAATAATTATTTAAAAAAAGCATATCGGCAAAATATAGAAAAACGAAAAATACTTTAAAAGAATTGTTATCAGGTGTTTTCTTGAAGGCAAATTGAAACACTCAACTTGAAAGAGAAAATGAAAGCAATTTCGTTTCAATTTGTAAAAGTATGAGTGTATTGGAGAAAAAGTGTGAATGTATTAAAAGTTGAAAGACAAAACTTGATCGTTTAAACCCCATGTAAATTTTGCCAAGGATTGTTTTGTGTCATACAATGCTAGACTAAAGTGAGGCTTTATAAATATTTCACCAAAATGAAACGTTTCGTTATTTTAATAAAATTGTTTTATGTTGTTGTTAGAAGAAAAATAATTTACTTTATTAGTGTAAATTATTGGCTAATATTCGTAACGTATTTATTTTTTGTCAGCAAGAAAAAATTCAACTTTAATTTCCAACCTACACGGCAGAATATAAAACGCTGTTGTCTTAGGCTGCCACAATCCCTCTTTAGTGCTCATGTGTATTTAATTTCATGAGTATTTTCATATTTCAATTTATATCAAATGTAATTGTTTGTTTTTTTTACCAAATACCAAATAGGGTGGGGGCAGAAGTACAACTGAGATACTAGAGTAAACGACAAATATTTTTTTGTTTACAATATAATACTACACATACAAAGTTGGAATAAAACATTTCTCTATTAATTTTTTCTTTATTGCATTAATAAAAATCAAAATCAAAAATTAGTCAAATGGAAAATCTTGTGGGATGACCTTCCACCAATTACAATTTGGAATAAAATAATGCAAAGAAATAAGATGATATGACCATGTTTTTCACGTCTCACACTTTTCCAATTGTCTAAGTATAGTAGAAAAACGACCGGTATAAACGTGCTTTTGAACAAAATGTTCCATTTTGCTGTAGAGCAGCATGTGCAGCATAATAATCTTGAACCGTCTGCTAGAAATGTGAAATAATAATGGCATTTAAAAAATCGATTGTAATGCATTTTAATTATATAACACACATAATGTCCAAAATTACAGAAGAATCAAATTAAATCTAAGTCTAGAAACAAATGCAATATATGAAAATAAAGTTCATGGAACTTGATGTTACGATTCTTCCAAGTATTAGAACTTGATAGTAATATATAACAATTAAATACTTATTTTCGTAAATTATCAAAGTATCTATTTCAAGCTGTTTTTCTAATGCTTATTGATTATTAGTTGCATATGTGGAGATACAAATTAAACATTTTAAGTTATTATAAATTAGTAAACGTATATACCTCTTATGTTGTTGTATTTGTCTGTAGCTTATTAATACGTACGTTATTAATATGCCTTGCCGAAAAATAATAATTTTCTTTTTAAAACTTTTTTAAATCGATCAAATGTAGCAGTAAAATAATAAACAAAAGTACATGGTTATAAAATAATAATCATAAGCTACTAATTATTGCCACTGCATAAAAAAATACATGTATTTCAATTCAATAATTGTGCAAATTAAAATTCTCTTTATAGTCTGAAATATCCTCTCTATACACATAGCCTTTAAATAAAATTGATTATTCACATTACAAACTGATTTTCTATCTCATTTGTACATCCTAATTGTATAGGCCCGTAATATTTATGGCGGCGAGGGAGAATTCAATCCCAAAACCATTGAGATGTGCCAGAATGCCTACAGTTTTCTGGAGGCATTTCTTAAACACGGTCAATATGTTGTGGGTGATGAAATGACTGTGGCAGACATATCGATAAATACAACACTTATAACATTACACAAGCTATTGCCAGTCGATGCGGAAAAATTTCCTCTGATTACTGCTTGGATGGAACGTATGAAATCATTGCCGGACTATGAAGCTGTTAATGTTAAAGGAGCTGATGCCTTATGTGCACGTATAAATGGCGTTATGGCTGAAAATAAAGCTAAGTCTGCAAAATAAGTTGGAATAAAGGAAGTCTAAATACAGACACACATTTTACTATTATAAATAACTTGATTAATACTACAAAGTATGTTCCATAAAAATATTTACAATTTTTATCACTGTGCTGTATCTGATGCGCATCTGTAATTAGTATGCAATGCTGATGCAAATTAATTAATGCTGATGCTAATATGGTGCGTTGACAAAAATTAAATTTTTTTTTTAAGTTTAGAAAGTTTGAACATTAAAAATTAATTGTTTTTTAACAATTAGTTGGGGAGAATATCCCGAATAATAAATTTCAATATTAATTACAAATTAATAATTGTTTATACTATATTATTATAACAAAAATGATACAATACTTGAGATTTATGAAGGGGGATAAATTTAATTTTTTTTTGTAAAAAAAAATTAACGCTACAAGAAAGCATTTTTATGCATTAAATATTTCTGCGATGCAGTTTGGGACTCATGATATTTGCAGTGCTACTAGTTTATACATTCCCGAACGTACTGCGCATCAGATGTGACACAAGCCCAATAAGCAGTATGTGGAGGCTGGCCCAAAAAAATTATTCTGCAATTGTTTTCTAAAACTTAAGAAAAGATCTCAGTTGAAAAAAGTGTATTATATATTTACCTTATTTATTGCAAATACGATTATAGTTTGCAAAATAAACTTAATTTACAAAGTTTATATTTTTCATTTTATTTTTTACATGAAATCGTATTAAAACTCGATAGAAAGGAAACATTAATGCTTTTTCATACTCTTAAGCCGGGTTCTTATCGCGTTCGCCGCAAATATTTATATGTATGTATGTATATCAAGTGGTCCCAGCTTGATAAGCTAAAAGTTCGCAAAATTTTATATAAAAAACGTAGTCCTTATACATTATACTACTCCATCTATATTTTTTTCTGGCTGGATATAAGAACCACATACTGACATTCTTCATCAAAACAAACACATACATATCTACGTTTTATATACAAGATTTCTTACCTTGTAGAAAAGTTTAGAACTTTATTATTTATGCTTTATGACTTTATAAAAAGACATTATTATCTTTGTATTACATTATAGAATAATTTATTAAATAAAATTTCTAGATGATTTCGAAGTATGTACGTCCTTTTTGAATGCGTAATTGTTTATGTTTCATTATTGTGATTGTTGATTTTAATAAAGTGAGAGTAACAAAAAGAAATTGGGATTAATAAAGGTTTTAAAACTAATACTTATATAACGTAATACGAAATATAAAAGTGTATGTATGAGGGTGTGTGTTCTTTATACAACATACGAACATAAAAACTAATCACATAAGTAAGATTTGAAGTAGAGTTTTATATACATACATATATATGTATATCTCTTTTTAATACATAAATATTTATGTCTTGATTTATATAAATTTTATATTTTTTACATCAATATACATACAAATACATACATACATATTTTGTAGCATTAAAACTAATTAAATAATAATTGAATATTGTTTACTAGCTTTGAAATATTTACACGACAAAAAATTAAAGAAATATACAAGTACATGTACAATATGATGTTGCAAGTAGCACAACTTCGAATTTCAGTCAAATGTTGTCCAATTACTCATGCCAGATGTGGTTATAGTTGAACTATTATTAGTAGATGTTACCGTTGTGGTGATTAGGGTAAATTGATCGAGACCGTATTTACGTAGCAATTCAAAATCTTCATCCGGTGGCGGCATGGGAGGTGGTACTGTCTTAGGTAAGGGTGGTGGTTTCTCGGTAGGGGGTTTTAAAGCAGTTGGCGGCAAATGTTGTGGTGTGTAGTAGGTATATACTGGATTACTAACGCTAGATGTAGTCATAAGCGCTGACGGATTTGTAGCATTTGTGGGTAAGGTTGTGGATTTCTTTTGAGTAATATTACTAATCTTTTTACCGCCAACAATATGAGTTGGCAAAGGACGAGCATTTTGATTTAAGGGATCGAAATCTTCCAAATCAAAACTACTGTTATGACTATCGTCCAGCGATATTAAATCTTTCATAGAATCCTCAGAAGCATGGGTTTTAGTAACTGCTGCTGTTGTAGCTGCCGAGGAAGTTGTATTATTAATGCCATTCATACCCGTTGTCATATGTTGGGGCTGAAGTGAACGTAAGGACTATTTTAGAGAAAAAAAAGAAGAATAGGGCAAAACAAAGCACACAAATATATTTTAGTATTGGTTAAATTGAAATGCAAGTTTATTATTGAAAACAAATTATTTTTTGTTTTGTTTTCTAATTTTTACGGATCATAGAAATACATACATACATACTACATACAATAAACAAACAAAAAAGTAATAAAATAAAATATCAAGCAAACAAAAAAAAATAATAAAAAATAAAAAATGCTGGTAAGGACATTTAACAAGAAACTATAAGAATAAAAATGTTTGTTAATAGTTTGAAATGAGCTACCATTATTAATGCATATTGTCATTTATTAGTTTTATTTAAAAAGATGAAATAATTTATCTACAATTCAGTGAATGCATATATGTACATAATGAGTTTTAGGTGATAAAGGTTCGAGGAGATGGATTGCTGATTTTTTTTTTACTACACGCAGGTATGACATCGGTAATGTTAACAGATCAGACTGTCATATTGGACTATATATAAGTAGATTGTGGTATACAATGTGTAAGCATTTGTTAAATAAGTAGAGATTTGTTTTTATTTGAAATTTGTGTTAACTTTTTGTTGTTAAAACAATGTATAATGAAGTGTATACTACATTTCACTTTTGAGTGCTTTTAAGCGACGCAGAAGATCAATACTTTTCACTTTTTGAAGTGATGGCAGATGGATAAAAAGAATATCCTTAAACTTTAATGAGGAATATTTTAGAATGAGCAATAATCATTTTTTTAAATCAATTTACAAACTCCAAATGAAAGACAAAATTAATTCCTATTTAATAAATTATTACTGATAATATGGACCATGCAACAGTTCATCGGAAAACATTACTGTGATGTAGAAGAAGTGTTTTGTTTGAAAGATATACCTCTTTGTCTTTATCTTTTTTATAACGTGGAGCCGGTACGGGTGGTTCACAGCCAGGGGGCGATGCTTGATATAGTGAAAAACGAGAAGAGGCCGTTACAAAAGACGCACTAGATGATGATGAGTTCGAATTGTTCGATGATGAAGAAGTAGAACTGCGTAAGGAATCGTTTGGTAATAGTTGTGATTCGGCATAATCCTGCCAGCAATTACGCTCAAGTCGTGTAATACCAGCTGTAACAGCAGCAGCTGTTACGGCTACAGCATTCGACAAGATATTGACACCACCACCGTTACAGTTCGTAGGTGTTGGAGGGGTGGCAGCTGCTTGGCGCCTTGGCGGAACGGGTGGTGATTGCATATCGGGCGGAGTATCATATGATGAATCAGTTGTATGCATAAACTGATTATTTAGAGTTGAATTACATGAAGGTTGTGATTGTGGCTGTGACAGTAGATGTTTTTGTTGATGTGTTAAATGATTGCTAGTGCCTGTGACAGTGGTGATAGTGTTGGTAGTAGTAATGGTGGCAGTATTAAGGGTTTGTGATTTTACTTTTGGAATGTAAATTGGTGCCGGTCTGGGTATAAATGGTGGCTTTCCTTCTACACGAGGATGTGAACCATATGGGTGATTATAGTATGTCGGGCCATTATTGAGTTGTTGCTGCGGCTGTTGCTGATAAAGCTGTAATAAATGAGGTGCTGGTGGCGGTGGCCTAGATGGGGCTGATCCACCTGTACGCGAGGCCGTTACGCGGTGATTAGGTTCTAAACTGTGACATGGTTTGAGCTGTTTTTGTTTTGTTTATGTTTATCGTACAGTTTTTTTTTTTATAATTATTGTATGAAATTCATGTTTAATGAAAAAGGACGACCGCACAATATAATGCAACATTAGACGTACAATTTAACCATAGAAAAGAAAAGAATAATTTAAAAAATATAATAAATTAATAAATAAAAACGAGAAGAAATATACATATAAGGGCGTATACATGGTATGTTTATGGCACAATTAAAGCGATGTTATTAACAGATATTTTGAAGCAACGATTTTTTTGCAGTTAACAAACAAAAATAAAATCGCGAAAGCTTAAAGAACAATGCTGCACTTTTTTAGGCGGAGTAGTTTAATCTAAAAAAATTGGGCATACTGATCTAATATAATTTAAGCAAAAAAAAAAAAAAAAAAAAATTAAATGCAAATAATTTTAAACGGAATTCTCATAAGCATAGAAATAAAATATATTGATACATCTAAGGTACGCTCAGGGTGTGCAGACTGTTGCTAATATTTATAAAAGTCTTATTAATATTTTTAGAAGCATAAGAAAACTTCTAATAAATTTTATATTTATCTATATTATCTACATATCTGTGTCGTTTTATCATAACATCTTAAGTCTAATCTATTAATATTAGACTTAAGATGTTATGATTAAACGACACAGATATATATTATCTAGAGCAATTAGAATCTAATAAAAATACCAGGGAGCTACTGTGTAATTCGAAACGAAAGAAAATGTTTTCGAATTGCAATGTTAATAATGTACAAAATCGAAGTTTTCTTTTTGAATGAAGTTGCGGAGTAATAAATTTCAAAGCGATCATCTGGAAGAAGTGCAATGTAATTGGAACGATTTTGAGAGAAAAACTTTTAAACCGCTGGCTTTTAAAAGATAAAATTAGTGCATCAGAGTAGTGTACTTATAATATTTTTCTCATATATTTTTCCCAACTCGCAACTTATGAAAGCTTTTATGAATTTACTCTTGCGAGTTATCGTAATCAGATTCATACATAAAGAAGTAAATACATGTTATTGAATTTAACTTGTTATATGTTTACGCATTTAATAACTCCTATATGAAATATTAATAGTTTCGA
Organism: Germaria angustata; assembly: GCA_963681545.1. Taxonomy (NCBI): domain Eukaryota; kingdom Metazoa; phylum Arthropoda; class Insecta; order Diptera; family Tachinidae; genus Germaria; species Germaria angustata. The sequence continues at coordinate 69,344,789 of OY813002.1, forward strand.
CTTCGATTATATTATAAACTACTGATGCACAAAACTTTCTATTGTCACCAAATTTTCTTGTCAAATCATATTTGATTTACGCAAATAATCTAATTATATTAATATTTTTATGGTAAAAAATAAGTTCAAGTACAACCGGTTCAAACTAGTTGATTTCAAAGACAAAATTCTTTATTATAACTCTTCCTTACCCGCTTCTACGAAAATAGATTAGAAAGTCATAACATCATAACCATTATACTCAATTTTCTTTGGTAATTTTGGTCATATTCAACAACGGCATCAAATATTATTCTTATCTTCTGCTTCGAATTGGAAATAGTTTGCGTTTTCTCCTCTATTTTTAATGTTAAATATAATATACATATGTCTTGATTGCATTATTTTATATTGACGGTATAGCTAACTTTCTACTGTATAATGAGCTACAGTTCATAATCTTGGGATTTATAAGCGTTTTGAAACAAATATAAAGCACCAGGCAAACATTCGTGATTTATATTCAATTCAAAATGTTTAGAAATCACACACTTTCTAAAATTCTTAGCTTGTGAATAATTTTTTACAATATTAAAAATCGAGAAAAAATTGTAAATTTAGAAAAATGGGAAAGGGTAATTTCGGTTGAATATAGTTTCAACTGTAAAAAGTGGTAGAATTTCGGCCACTAGTTTAATTATATTTATTATCCTTGGCTATAATTTTGATATTCTATAAAGAATTTAAAAGGAGGTTTTAAATAAACACAAATTCCTCAATCTATATATAGAAAACTAATTTCTTTGACTCCGCCTTTGTAAGTTTAAAAAGCAACAACAACATCAAAAACAGTACAATTAACATTTAAACCACATTCTTAAACTCGTAAAATATGAGTTACTTACACTTCTATCCACAATAGGGGTTTTAAATAGTGGATGATTTTGTAGCTCTTGTGATAAATTCATTTCAGAGGAGCATAACGAACTTGCCGGACTGACCGTGGGAGATGAAGCCACATTATTATTAAGATTATGAGAACCTGCAGTAGATTTCGCAAAACCATTTGATTGTATGTGGTTACTCGAGCTAGACATGGTCAAAGGTGTTGGTGCGCGACGCAAATGCAATGAGGCAGTTGCAATTTGTTCTTTGGAAGCATATTGAAAACCTACAGCTGAAGTGCCGGCGACACCATTGACACGTTTACCAAATATAGGAGAGCTTGGCGCCGAATGACGTCCCATATACGATTTTATAGATAATTCCTTGCCGTAAACACCATCAATACGATCATGCTGCGAATTCGATGTTAGATGAGAACGAAAATGTGTAGTATTCTGCACAGTGGTGTGTGGTGGTGTTATATCACGCAATTTTGATTTAAAATTTTTGTAAGCATGTTTCGCACTCTGCGAACTTTCTTTCACCTGCAAAATTGTTTAAAGTAGGAAATTAAAAAAAATATATTTTAATAAATTTATAAGCTTGTTTCTACAATAAAAGCCTTGCATACATAAAACTACTTCTTGTAATGTTAATACTATATAATTTTTAACTACATACTTATACTTTAATGTTAAAATTTCTTAAACTAAAGCATTCTATTTTAGTAATATTTTACCACTCACCGATTTAACAGCGGACTTAACGGCAGGATTAGTCTGCAAAAATTTAATTTTTTTTCGATATTGTTTTAAGTCCACATATAAATTAGGATGATTTTTTGTTTTAAATTATATTTTAGAGGAATGGACAGAGATTTATGCAAGCAATAAAGGACAAACGTTTTAATGTAAATATATTTTTTTAACAAAAGTTGACGTTGTTGTTTCCGTGTAGTTTTTTTTAATATGAAAAGAATAAAAAAGTACGAGAAAAATATATATTCTGTTTTCAAATAATTGTCTAAAAACTATTAAGCATTATTTAATGATGTTTTGATGTTGAAAAAGATAAAATATAGAAAATAAACAAATGTAATTAAAACTGTAGAAAACATATCATTAAATTAAACAAAAACTAAATAAATTATTAATAAAAATGATAAATGCAATTAATAGAGCATAAAACTACAACATTTCAAATAAAAATAACTTTTACAGTGCAATTGAAGAAAGTTGTTACTGTGCAGCCAACCCAATAGTTAGTAGAGTTACAGGATAGAGAACAAATTTATTTTCTATTTATAATTGGAATTTTACGAACTTTTTTTGGTTTTTAAATTAAATGGTATATTTAACGGTAGATAAAATATTTTGCTGATCACAGTAGAGTTGAATATGTCTTATTAATTGTAAATTGATGTTTTTTAAGTAAAAGAATGTACTAAGTTTAAGTAGCATTAATAGTGTACGTTTTCTTATTGAAAACTTTGTTTAAACCATGTTTTCCCAAATAATACTGGAAGAAATTAACGAAAAAGTAAATTAAATAAATTAAATTCAAAAAGCAAAATAATAAAATGTACTATTATATTAAGTGCAAAAAATTAAAATAACACGACAAAATTAATAGTTGAAGAAAAAAATTAAGCATCGAGTTTTTTTTAATGCAAAATGAAAAACTGTGATAAAATTTTAATGCAATTATGCATACGAATAAAGAATGTCTATTTAATGAATATGTTTCTAAAAATTCTTTTAACTGCCATTTGACGAGTATAATAAGCAACGTTATGTATTTGTTAACAAATTGACAACAACAAAAAAAACCTGTACTTTGTGAAATGATTGAAATGCGAAAGTATACATAATCTAATTAAAGCAATTTGGGGTTAAAATTATCGCCAAAAATTTCACTGTGCTTTGCTCTTCGAATCAGTGGCAGAGCTTGTACTCTCTTAGAAAGTGATATTAAAATTAAATCAATACATTTTTAGCATAGTAATAAAGAGCACAGTGAGGAAAGGCAGAATAGTATTACCATCCGTTCTACATTCAATGTGAATTGTAGTCATAAATCAAGAATAACTCAACACATAATAAAACAATTAAACAATAATGTTAGAAGTAAAAATTTATTTTTTTTTAGTATTTGCACACTGAAAAATTATTTCAACTTTGTGTTGGAAAAATATTGATGTTTATTTTTTTTTTTAAATTTAGTACGCCAACTAACTAGTTCCAGTAAAAAAGGTGGTCTTAAATATTCTTTGGTGCATTTTTTCCGACTTCCTAGGAACTAATGTTTGAGAAAATCTTGGTTGAATTGAAAGAAGTAGTTATTTTTCAAATTTACATGATAACAATATTTTTCAAAAACTTTTGATTGAAACTATAGGGTTATTCACACCGGCCTTGTTAATTCGTTAGTCGTTATTCGATAGTTTTTTACGTGTATTTTGTTTTTGTAAAATTAACAAATTATCGAACTGCCGAGTAACAAAGTACCAGTGTGGCAAGCTTGGTAATTTTCTTGTTACTCGGTAACAAAAAACAGCTGTGTTTATTTGTGTTTATATTCTCATTACTGCAAAAAAGGAAAAGAATTTTCAATTAAATTTTTTACTATTTTTGTTTTTGCACTTTCTCGAGGCATTTTTGCTTTTTAATAAATTTAAATCATCTGTTTTGTAGCAAAAGTTACCGCACTACTGAGATAGAACAAAAAGTGTGTTCACAGTAAAGTGTTTTTACAAATTACCAACTAACAAATTACCGGATTAACAGACTCGGTGTAAATTCCCCTTATAACTTTCACAAAAGAAAAAAAAAAAAAAAAAAAAACTTTTATTCCCTATAGTAAATATCTTATTCGTTATTTAATAAGAAGTTAGACACGGACTAAAACTGCACAAGGTGTATCTCAATAAAGGATACACAATACAAGGGAGCCGCGTGTTGAGCAATCGTTTTTTCTGATTTGAGAGAGAAAAAAAAACTATTGATCTATTTATTTCATTTCTCGTACGATTAATTTTATATATTTATGTATGTGTATTCGAAAATATTAAAATAAATTTGAAAGAAAATCTTAAAAAAAACTATTGTAAAAATCCCATCCGAAAAGTGAGATTTTTTCTTAAATTTACTTGCAAATGTATTTGTTATTAATCCAACCAATATTATATTATCCATAAGGTGGCCCAGATTTCTCAATTATAAAAAAGTCATATCTCCGATGTAAATAAAGTGTATACATAAGTTTGGCTTTGTATCCCAAGTGATTTATGAAAATTCAATTTTGCTTTGCCAACTCGAAATGAAGCGTTAAAAAGCATGTGTATAGAAATGCAACAAACACAATAATGTATAAATAATGAAATAAAAACAATCGAAAAAATATATATGTATATTTCTTAAAGTAGCTGCAAATCAAATAGTTTGTGAAGCAGGAACCATTTTTAGTTATAGTTAAGAAAACATTTAATACCTTTTCCTTGAGTTGATAGAATCGGCCATGTTTTTTGCGTTTTTCAGCATATCGTACAGTTTCCTGCTCAAATTCGTCAGAAAACCCTAGGCCGGTATTCATCATTTCTAAACGTTCGTCGATGAATTGACAAAATATTTGTAGTTCCATCATCTTCCTAAGAAAAGGCCTTAAATGTGAAGGCCGTGAATCAATAAATTTATCACTGTTAAACGTTTTCCCATTATCACGGAATTCCACGGCATCTCTGTAACCGCCTATGAGTTGTACTAAAACTCCAAGGAAGATTTTTGAAACTCGATCGCCCATATGTTCATTTGTGCGACTCAGTTCTTTCTTTAAATGGGCAACAATTTCGGGAGGCATCGAGTGAACGTCATCAAAGGGACTTTCGAAAGTATTTTTATCACAGTTTAAAATCACAACATCACCTAACTCTTCAGGCATCATCTGAATTAGAAAAATATCGATTTATGTCAATTTAAAGAATTTTTTTTTTCAAAGGAATATAAATACCGTTTCTAACACCATAGAGGGTACGCCTATTAAATAAGGCATGGGAGCACTTAAATAATCTTTTAGCTTCATGGGCATCATTGGTATAAATATGTGCTGCCATACCATGGGATAGAGAAATGCATTGGCCGCTTGTATGCAAGATGACAAACGATCTAAACGTTTCGAGGTAAAAATAATACGTCTTTCAGCAAGCATGGCCGCAAAAACGGCAATCATATTCTTTGGATAAACAAAATTATAATACAAATTCAAATTGTGCTACAAAGAGAATTAGAAAAAACAAATAATAAGGAAATGTTAATAAAACAAAAGCGTTTATTTTAAGTCACCTACATTTTCCGGTATGCTGGGCAACTGAAACTGTTTAGGTCGCTCAAATATGAATTGCTAAAAATATATACATATATACGTAAGTATGTATTTATTTACTTTTAGAAATTAAATTAAAGAATTTTAATTCTCTTCCACTTACACTTTGACCTTGACTATATATCAACTTCAACTGACTGCCCACATCTGGTATTCCACTGTTGTATGCCTCCATTAGAAATTGATTAAAGTCTTTTATATCAGTCCTTCTCAGTTCAGCAAGTACAGCTAAGAATTTGAGAAATGTATCATGCCATGGCAAGAATGTAATGATGACCATTGTATTGCCAGCCTTTGGATCGTGCCGACAAAACCCAAAACGCCATTTTGAATCGTCTGTGGTTAGTACAAACGAATACAATTGTACGGAATCACTGTAAAATAAAATTCACATGCTTTTTCATAATGTTTGTAAATAATTTTTAAGCATATCATGTGAACATATTTCCTCCTAATTGTACTCATAAGCGGTAGAAAACATTATAAAATTAATTTATAAATTATTTAAAATTTATTAAAATTGTAAAATCAATTAACATCGACTAGCACAGAAATTACATAATTGTTGTGGCCAATATTCGTTATATACGCTTTTGTATTACAGAGTGCACTGGTGCCAGACCCAGTAATACGAAAGCGTATGTCAAAATCGTTCGTTAAAACCAAATACCTTGCGCTAACAAAATATCAAACGCATCGAAATATCTTACGCATCGAAATAGAGAATAACCCCCCTGTACTTTTTTTTATTGAAAGGAGATTCGATTTAATGATGTCACTACACACTTATTGGAAAATGCATTATGTATGGAATGCACAGGAAATGTATCACTGAAATATGCGCTGCACAAAAACGTGAAACATTTTTTTTAGCAATAATTTTCTTTTTTTCAATTACATAACTCTTTGATTTTGTTAATGGCATATTCATTATGAACAATTCAGTTCTTCTCAAGTTGGTGATTTACGTATTTAGTAAATTATTTGACATGAAGTCCTGCTTTACCTTATAATTTACAATTATGAGTTAGATAAATAATTATTATTTTTTTACATACTCAAATTGATTAAAAAAAGGATCAACTAATCTGTATATTTACATATATTTCAGTGGTGCTGAAGTTGGCTCATTAGGAGACCTTCAACTAAATCTGCTTCATACCGGACCCATTACTCTTAAAGAGAAGCCTGATAAAGGATACAAAATAAAACTTAATGAATCATGTTTTATTTACCATTATATGTACATATGTAGGTCGCCTATTCCCTATTTCCTAATTTCTAATTGTAATTAAAAGTAATTGGTACACAAACATACATACATACATATATGGTACATATTGTTCCCCCAAACACAAAATATACAGGCCTGTCACAGAAATCAATTTTGATCGAAAGTGGAATTGATTCCGTATTTTACTTCTCCAGAAAACAAAAAACGAAATTTTTTTTGGAATGAAACCACTTTTAACTTCATGATCGAATTTGCATTTTTTGTATCTGATAGTACAAAAAAAAAAACTTTCTTGATTGAATAAATAAAATAATAAAATACGGAATCAATTCCACTTTCGATCGAAATTGATTTCTGTGACAGGCCTGATAAAAGTGTATTCAACTTGTACCAGCATTTTTGTAATTAAAAAAAGTTTTATTAGAAATATTTAATTTAGTTTACATTTCTAACGTGTCTTCTATTAAATTATGTATTACTTAATTACACTTTACAACAACAAATAAAAAATAAATAAAAAGGTTCTACCGACTGATTTTGGTAGAGGGCACCAAACAACGTTTTATCAATAAAAATTATGCTTATAGCTTTGTTTTGTATAGTGTCTTATATTGAAATTTTATATCAGATATGTTTTTAATATAAAACGATAAAGTAGTCTAATAAAACACAGTTTTAGTACTTATTACGAATACGTATGAAATTAACCCTTAAGCGCAATTTAAGTTTTGATAATATTTTTGATGTTTAAGTTGAACTTAGAGCTTTGCTGTGTTCGGGGGAGCTGCCGTAAGGGAGTTTTTGTACCCCTTTCAAAATGATTGTAAGGAGACCCATACCGCGTAGAGTTAGAGCATTACAATGTTCCACAAAAATGTTCGCCGTGCTGTTTTACCTAAAAATGCTGAATCCATCTTTTTTGTGCAAAATTTAACCCCCGATGTGTAACTTTCAAAACGCCGATACACGTATGTTTTTTGTGCCGTTTTGAAAAAAAAGGAAACAAACCCGCACAGTGTTATTAATTTAACCATTTTTGGTATTCTCGCATCAATAAGCAACAGTTTCAGATGAATTGTAATACATTAATAATAATAAAAATACATCAGATACAGCGCAGTGATACATTTGCGAACGGGCCATATTTATATGTCACGACTTTCGATATTGAAAATCTGTTCAAAAATGACTGGACGCGAAGAAAAGTTGGTGACGACTTCTGTTGTTTTTCGATCTTTCTGCTTTTATATATTACTTTTTTTACGCTGTTATTCAACCAGCCAGGAATCTCCTTTATGAGTGTGAAAACAGAAAAAATAATAATAAAATACAAACGTATGTATCGATAACGTCCTCCTTTTTTAAGTCGGTTAAAAAGGAGTCATAATCAAAAAAACAACCGAAAGTCTTGAAATATCTATAAATAAATCAAGAACCACTAAATATCTTATGAAAAACATATTTGAAGAACCTTTTCAACCAGAATTCCACTGATTGAATATTTTAAATGATTCATACGTTGACCGAGGATACATAGATTCGATTAAGATTTGTCTACCGTTCTAAAATCTTTGACGTTGCCAATGTTAACTAAGTTAAGTTTTTCTTTAATATTCGCGAAAGCCATTTAAGTTTTTGTGAGAACCTTAATGATATACTTAAATCCATAATTCATGGGCAAAGAAACATTTCTCAATAAATAAATACATACTTTAAATGGGTTATAGACTAGAAAAAATGTATGTAGGGATCGTCTTGAAAAGATCGATCGATCTATTCATATTTCGGTCAATGGATCAATGTCCTTGCAAGTGCACTTACATATCTATGTTGTAAATGTATAAGGCTGTTCTAGTGCAGAAAGCGACAGGATGATAATTTCTATGGGTAAGCATCCTGTGATCTTTACATCTAGAAATTTGGGACACCATTTAATAAGCAGTGTATTTCATGTGTATATGTTAATGATAAGCCTAGTCAGTGTTTTGATATAGAGTTTACTCGCTAGTAGAGAGTTCTTTCCCGTACAACGAAAGCGTAGTGATTATTTAAATTGTGAGTGCTGAAAATATAAAAATTTCGATAATTATATTCGTTCAAAACTCTGACAACGATACCCTGTGTTATAAACGTATCCTTATTGCCATATGTATGTATGTTCCCATCGATCCTATAAGAAGCATAGGGCCTCAATTATTGTCATGATTCGACCCTAATGAACTATAGAATGAAGAAAATTCTAGGAGAAATTTTAAAAATTAGCAATAGATTCTACTAGTGAGAAAAGCCCTTCGCTGGGAAATGTAATGCGAGCTCGATTTCCCCAACCTTAAATTCATTTTCTCTCTAGTTTTTTTGTATAGAAACGTGGATATACATATGTACATAGCCATGGAACGCAAGTCAATGCTCAGTTTTTTTTGGCTCCTTACATACATACATACATTTTCCGTTTAAAACGACTCAAAGTTAAAAGATTTAATTTTTTAATATAAATCGTAATCAGTATATAATTTTTTATTTTACTTATTTAAAAATTATATTAAAAATTAAAGCTTTTTCTTATACATGGTCGGTAATTGGGACTTTTCATTAATTCTAACCATCTTGATTTTATTGACAAATTTACCCTTAAGATTTACTATTTTTTTTGTTCAGTGTATGTATCTTGAATCTCAATATGGATACATTAATTGCGTTGTTGCACTACCAGCATCGTAAGTGTTGTAAACTATTTATTATACGTAAGTAAGTATGTATGTACATACCATTACAAGTGCACGCGTAAGCATATAAGTACATACACTATATGAATATGTATGTACGTATGTACATACATATGTACATACGTACATAAGTATGTAAGTATGTAAGTATATACATAGTTTCATGGGCGTAGCTAGGTATGGGCCTAGAAGGCCGTGGCACCCACCTAATTCTATAAAAAAAATTTTTTATATGCATACAATATAAAATTATTAAAAAATGTACAGGGTATTGTGGACGGATTGCTTTTTTCTATTCAAGAAAACACAGCCAATTTAGGAATAGAGATGTCTGTTTTAACGATAGTCTCTCGTCAAACGCACCGTTCAAATCCCACGTTTTCATCACCTGCTGAATACTGGAAGCGATCTATATACATTCCTTATATAGATTCTTTAATTTCATCACTGGACAGAAGATTTAATGAAGAGAATAGGCCACCGTTTGCAATTCATTGTTTGCACCCGTCAATCCTGCTTTCTTTGAAGCTGGAAGAGCTTAAAGATGCCACAAAAACGTTTGAGCATTTTTATGAGTGTGATGATTTGGAAGGAGAAATTGAGCTTTGGTATAATTCTTGGCAACAAAAAAATGGGTAAAGACGAACTAGCCGACTTAGATCTGGCGAGTATTTTGAAAGACGCTGGATTATTTTATCCAAATATAAGGAAGGCGTTATTAATTTCATTGTCACAGCCTTGCACTACTGCAACTGTTGAGCGGTCATTTAGCACTTTAAGGCGAGTAAAAACATGGTTGCGCTCCACAATGACTGAAGCTCGTTTAAACGGTAAAATAATATGCAATTTTACTTATTATCAAAAAATAAGTATATTGTATATTGCAGGACTATGTATGCTAAGCGTCCATCGAAGATTGGTAACCAAAAAGAAGGACGAATTTTTTGAAAAAATTCTAGCAAAACTTTCAGAAGATCCACGCAGATTACTACTTAGATCGAAATTGTAATAATCATAAAAAAACGTAATTTTCGTGGCACCACCCTACTTCATATCCTGGCTACGCCCTTGCATAGTTTGTATAAGTATTGAACTTAATTGTTGCATTAACTAATTTATTAATTAAAATTATAGTAACATGACTGAATGCAATCTACAAAATAACAGAAAAAAACCCGAAAGCAATTTCAAAGTCATATGTATGTACATATTTATTGCAAGTTGATTTTCACTCGCCTTGAGAATTACTTACATTTCCAAAGAATTAACTGTATATTTCTCTCAATGCGATCTAAAATTACGTTCCAACGTTTACTTATATTGACAACAAAAACGAATTTGAGTATTGTTCACTATTGTACTCAATGTTCTTAAATAAATGTTCGTACCCAATTGTCTATCGTATTCAAAGGAATTGATATGTATGTATGTAAATATATCGGTAATAAAAAACTACAGTATCGTAAGTGCAACAAAGTACTGTCCAGGCTGAAAAACGGAGACTTGCAATTAATCTTAATAAAACGGAACTTGGTCTGTTCACTAGGGAGTATAAAATGCACGATTTTTTACTCTTTGTTGTTAATTCAAAAATAGCGGTCAGTTTTAGTGCCATCCTGGTCTTAAGGATGGGTTTTAAGGTGAATGTTCTTGGGAGTAAAGAAGGCAAATGTTACATTTTACTCCTACAAAAGATACGTGCAACAAAAAGGAAAGAGTTGAAGGTTCATTTCGAAAGTCTTTCACTGAATATATGTATATTGGATTATAGTCTGGTGGCCTTATCTAGGACTCATCTTCATATATTATAGAAGGACTGTAGACTACATCTCTTGCTCTATCTCGTGAAAGTTTCAGCTAAACCAGAATACCAGCTCGTAATGCGTTAGTAGTGGTACTCCGGGTACAAATATAGGCGTGAATTTTTATACAGATGGCCTCTAGCGCTACGACGGTGTAGTATTTGGAATATATCTAAATAAAAATGATGGCCCTTTGTTCCACCATGGAACTACAGGAATGAATATATATATATATAAATAAAAATGAGTAGCATTTAACATCTGCAGTGATAGTCTTACCTCCATAATGAACGAGGGGTTGTGCCATGAAGAAGAATAGGCATGATCATCTATGAAGATGGCTCCAAGCACCAAGAAGGTGTGGTATTTGGAATATACTCTAAGGATTTTATTCTATTCATTTAAAACAACTTCCGGATAACTCCAGAGTTTTGCAGGAAAATATTCTAGCTATAGAAAAAGTGAACGATTGATTGAGAGTGAATGTCAAGTTTAGCACAGCCTTTAACATCTGATAGTCGTACCTCCATAAGGCTGAGTATTGTGGGCCAGGAAGAATTGGCGTGACCTTCTATATAGACGGCTCCAAGCAGCATGAGGAGTGGTATTTAGAATATACTCAGAGAACTTTAATCTACTCATTTTAAACAACTTCTGGATGACAGCAGTTTTACGCTAGTAAAAATGTGGAGCCTTTAACATCTGCTGAAACGATTTTCATCTCCTCTCTTTCTTTTGGACACGAAAACTCTATCTATTAAAGAGGTGTCGGATTAGTTGGGAGTGAGTGTCATCTCTACTACAACATTTAACATCTGCTCTGATAGTCGTAGCTCCTTAATGGCCCTGGAGCGTCGATTTGAACCGTGTGGACTTTTACCAAACGTTTTTCAACTTTTTGATTACAATTTAGAAATTGTTTACACCAATATGATTTTAATTCTTGCTTTCTGAATAAAAATATAACTTAAAAGATCCGCAATTGCATTTTTCAATTGTGTTCCTATGTTTGTTCAATTGAAAAAATATGAATCGTTCGTGGACTTTTGTAGACCAGTGTATGTATGTATATACATATGTATAAGTAGTAAATTCATTGATTTTTATTTACTTCCTTTCTATTTTCATTTAAACTGTCTTTATTTGTTCTCATTCTTGGCATAAAGTGATTAGACTTAATCCAAAAGTGGAAATAAGTATGTATTTACAATCGCAATGCACACGTGACAATAAAATAATGTCTTCCTTATTTGAAAACCAAATAAAGGGATATTAACAAGGAAATGCAATATCTGAAATACGTATAATTTTCAATACAGTGAACTCGCGATAATGTGAACTAATAAAAACCAAGGTAGTTCACATTATCGAATTTGTTCACATTTTCGATTGTAAAAGTTTATGGTGTTTTTTGCCTAAAAAAGGTTACAAAATATTGAAACTCTTGGAATTTTTAACAAAAAATGTAATTTATTGATGACTTAACGATTTCTTAAATTTTAAATTCACTTTTTATATTAAATGTTTGGAGCCACCCTTAGCTGGCATTGAAGTCGTGTTAATTTTTGTTAAAATTAGAATGAAGCTCTTTCGCTTTTAATTTCAACATCAATCCACTTATTAGAAGGTTTTTACCTCTCATGTTAAGAAACCACTTGTATAGAGATTTATACATCATTGGAAGCTCTGAAATGCGTAGAGTTTAACGTTTCACTGGTCCATAATACGTATTGTTAACACACTTATAAATTTTATTATTCTTATTGTGTATCGAACAAATGGTATATTTCCCAACATTATATTTAACACTTAGTGCTGCAATACTTGATCCCTTTTCCAAAAGTTGAAGAATTTCATATTTCTCATTAATAGTTAAAAACTTACTGTTATTCTTAGACAACTTTGGAAATACACAGGTTTCTACGCGTGACGAAACACAACAAAACTTAAAGTGTGCAAGTACAATAATTTAGAGTTTTTTATTCCATCGGGGGATTTCCAAAATTAGAAAACAAACAAAAATCGCCAAAATTTTTGTTCACTATTTAGAGCCACAAAACTTTGTTCACTGTTTAGAGCGTCCATATAAAAAAATAGCTGTTCACATTACACATTCTGCCACAAATAAAATCGAATTAATTTAAACTAAAAAAAAAACAATTTAAAAAAATATTTCAACACCGACAACAATTATTGTACATCTGTTTTATGTACTTCTTAATACATGCATAGATACAATAAACAATTTTTCTGAGTATATTTACCTTTAAGCATTATTTTACATATTTTATAACGAATTTAAAGTCATTTTTTTGATTACGACTAACGTGATGATATTTCAAAATCAGTTTGTTTATTTTTTAAAGCCGGCATATGGAGCGATTATACCGTTTTTCAGCGCTATACCATGCGTGGGCGTTGCTAAAAAAATGTGCTTCGCATAATAAAACTATTCGATAGTTTGGAATTTTTTTTACATACATACATACATAAGTACATATAAAGTTATACAAAATACTCGTATGTACATAATATAATAAATTTTTACCACGAAATAGAAAAAAGATTAGAAAGAATTATAAAATAATAAGAAAAAAAATATTATATAAATTTAATACATGCAGTTAAATAAAATACATATACTTACATATGTGTACATATGTATGTTTATAAATACAAATACACTCATGTGCACAATGGGAAAAAATTTTAAAAACTTTGAACTATGAACTTTTCGGATACGGATTATCTTAAAGAATTTTTTTTTTTAGAAAGTCAGATAGGAATGCATAGAAATAAATAAAAAAATATTTATAATGAAATTTATTATTTCGGGATATTCTCCCCAACTAATTGTTAAAACCATTAAAGGTTTTGCAAAATATTTTGTTTGTTGTGGCTTTAGCTGTTCATATGCCGACATTTCATTGGCCGTTAAATCAAATCGTCAGTGAACTTTAAGCAGTTTAAAAACTTTCAAACTCGTATGTTTATGTCACAACAAACACAATATGAGAATTCTATATTGTATATGACTGCCACAAAGAAACATACGGAAGGCTGAAACTTAAAAATATTAAGCAAGGTTCAACATTTTAGAATTCTTGTTAATAGAAAATTCTGGGACTATTTAAAAAAATTAATTTTGGTTCATTTCTGTTATAGCCATATAAAATAAAATTTAATATACATAGATCTCAAACATTTATGTTGAAAACTTTGGGTAACCAACAACTGAAAGATAGATTGCAGAAACTTCAGAATAAGGGCATGAGATGTATACTGCAGTGTCATAGATTAACCCATATTCGGGATATGCTACAGCATTTACAGTGGCTCTCAATTAACCAAAGATTGGTAATAAATGTAATAATATACATTTACAAAATAAAATTCGGTATGCTTCCAAATTATATGAAAAACCATTTAGTATATGTGGCTGATGTTCAACCGTACAGTGTGCGTAATGCTGGGGATTTTAGAATAAACTTTTGTAAAACGAATTTTAATCAAAATTCCTTATTTTACAAAGGGCTTAGTTTGTTTAATCAAATTCCTTCAGAATTAAAAAGTGAAAATAACATTTATGTATTCAAAAGAAAATTAATAGAATATATAAAACGTTCATTTTAATGTATAGAATCCATAGAATTAAACTTAACTAATTGTATTTTAATAGCAAAAATGCTAAATAAAATAAATAAAAAAAAAAACTATGGAAATTTTTTTTCTTTCGTTATTTTTACCAGGCATTTCCAGTTCTTAGAGAGCAATAGAAATAAGATTTGAAATATTTTATTGGAGATTTTGTCATTAGAATAATAGAGAATAGAATAAAATAATACAACTTTCAAAATGTGTACAAAGGGAAGGTGAATACTCTTTCAATACGCCCCCGGAATGGCCTTTCTAACCCAATTATGAGAACTTATTGTTCTATTTTTAGGCCCAGATCAGATAAGTATTTATACTCAAGGCATCGTTGCTCATTAGTTGCAAATAAAAAAGATCTCTGCACCCGATCTCTGCAAACGAGGACTAGAGAAATTTTAGTTGCAATTTAATGGTTACAATTTTCACTACAAATCCTCATCCATCTGTAGAAGTACGTATGAACGTATTTATGTGTATATATTTGTTCAATTATGATATTATGGGCTCGTTAGAAATCTGGTAGCTTTTCAAAGAAACTTATGTATCAGTAAAAGATTTAATAAAACTTAATTTGGAATGCGATATTAAATTTCACATATACATATATGCACGAATATATTAATCTGCCACACATAAATATTTTTGTATAAGTAATTAAAATCTCGCCGAAAACAGCAAACGAATTAATTCATTAAATACATATTAATTATTTATTTATTTTTCGTTGTTCTCCGCTCCTCCTCCCCTTGTTAACACTGACTCAATTATAACATTTGGAAATTCAATGCTTCACTTAACCCATTCATAATAAAATTAAACATCCAGCGGTCTATCTTAGATAATAAAAAGCAACAATTTCTCAATAACGTTGTATGCAAAAGTATTTCATTAGTGAAAATAAACAACAAATACACAAATGAATAAATTGTGTATCCACAAGTACGTACATATCGGTCATTTTATACAAAAACGATATAACTAAAAAATATCGATCTTTAAGTTAAAAAACGAAGCAATATTACTCATATCCTTTTGATATTGTGTTCAAATTTCAGTTTTTTTTTTTTTTTTTTGTTTAATCACTTCTAAATATAAATTACAAATTTTGAACTGATTTTCTGTAAAATTATTTTTTGAGTTGTGATACCCTTGCAGCGAATGAGCGAAATGTACATCCATCCAAATACAATAGTATGAGGTATTTAAGCTGAGCACAAAATTCATGTGTGAGTTTTATAAAAAAAAACTAATATTGAAAATAATATGAAAATTGAACATTAGTTTCGTTGACTTTCAAAGTAAAAATAATTAGCAAAAAAATTAATATGATTAAAGTCGTTCTCAAATAATCAATTAGTAAATTTTGTCGACTTTTTTTTGAAATTGAATAAAGAAAATTTTTATTAAAAATTTAAATTACTTTTCAAAATCTGAACAAATTTCTTCTCTAGTTATTAAAATAATATCGTTTATCAAAAAATTTATATTTATTTGCTTGAACTTACAATTGAGATTTGTTACTTTCGTATAAGAAAAATTAAATTGTGACTAAAGGCGATTAGACTTTCAATGGAAAATAACTTGTCGTGATTGAATATTATTTTCAACTTAAAAGAAATGATTTTCTCAACACAGCCAAGATAGCTTCCAATTCACTGAATAGACATTAAAAAACACATCATAATTTGAAACAACTTGAAAATATTCCAGTTACACTATCTCGCCATTTTCATAAGTTCCTTGAAAGCTCTTTTCACTGAAATATTTTTGCTAAACATTTGAGCTAGACTCGGTGGAGGTAGCATAGGAAAATTTCAAGCTCTTATATTAAATCCCAGTGATAAAAATGGAACTAGTTTTTTGCTTAAAAATATCTTTTAGCCTATTTTTTCGAATTCTTTAAAATTACATAAAAACAGCATTTGCTTAAATTTTTAATTAATACTATTTACAATTCGCATAAGAATAAACTAATTGTTTCTGTTGGGAATTTGTTTATAAGACTTCAATTTCCAGTTGTAAGTAGCTAATTTGTTATTTAATATGAAAGGAATAAAAAATATACTCTTTAGTATGTTGAAGATAGTTTATAGTTCAGGTAAAGCCATATATTTTTTGCTTTTGTAATGGCAAGTCTAAGCCAAAACTATTTCGAAATAAAAAAATTCCATTTTTCTGTATCGTACATTTTTATTGACTTCTTTGGAAACTCTTTCCCAAAAGCTTTTATTATCTGGCATGTGCCCTTGCTGTTAAAAATACCAAAATGAAATAATATTTCCAAAATCGAGTCAAAAATATGAATAAAAAAGTTAAACTCTGTAAACTGAATTTTATTGTAATAGGGCTGTTCTTCATATGTCTACATTACAATATATAATATAACGTCGAACGAAAAAAATTTGAAGTATGTACTTTCGAAAAATCTCTTTTTCACAATATCCTAAAGATGACTTCATATCCAATGGACAGACCTTTTCATTGTTTCCGGATCACAAGGAGTGGATTTTATTGACTTCTTTGGAAGTTGGTTTTTTAAACTGGAATGTCATATTTTTTATTTAAGTATTAGAATAAATAAATCATCTTGGAATAGTTTTATTCATACACATGATCGAATGAACTTCTGTATCGAATAATTTTTCGTAACGTGTCGAATAAAAAGATCAGTGAGCGAAAAGTTGTTACAATTGTAATTTTTTTTTTTGAGTATTATTTACTAAAATTAAAATTTTTACCCAGTTATAGAAGTTTTATATGTTAATCTAGATAGACAATATTGCTGGTACCGTCCCTGTGGGGATCTACCAACAGTATCAATCTAAAGATTCAATGATATCCCGTGGAGCATGTCACATGGTGGTACGTTAGACTATTCACTTTTCCTTGTGAACCACAATTAATTTTTTCACATAATTTAATTTTTCTATTGATATTTTTAGTGACTAGACGAACTTGTAAATGCTATTTCGTCATGACATGTTTAACTGTCAACCTGTTAACCACCTCATTCGCAGCAGCATATAAAACAGAAACGACACAAAATAAATTGATGATATTATTCGACCTTTCTCTTAATTGTCTTATCGAATTATTTAATATTAAGGTCGAGGTCTCTTATTTATAAAAATATATATTTATTATGTTATCGTTTGTTGTTGGCTCAGCTGAGTATATGCCTGCATTTCATTGGCACTAAACAAATCATCAGTACCCTTTTGCCAAAATAATAATAAAATAAGTTTGGAAGTGGATGTGAGACTAAAACTTGAAAAAAGTGTTTTGAAGGAAGTCGCGAAAATGCAAAGATTTTGATGCAGAAAAATACAAATTCAGATCAGTGCCATCGATATCAGATAGGCTTATCATTACAAATAGATTTTTTTAAGAAAAGTTTCATATATACAAGTTTCATATACATATATATGATATATGCTACTAGAACTCGAAGCCTGTAAAGAAATAGTCACATTATTATATTTTGTGAATGTAATATGTAGTTGCAATTATAAATTGAAGAAAACTAATGTTTTAATGGGAATTTACAGAAATAAGTGTATTTTTCCGAATTCAATCAAAGTTTTCTCAACTTAACTTTTTAAAAGACAAAGAAAATATATTAATGGGCTTTGGTAAGCAACAAAAATGTTATTCTTTAATATTACAATTTTAAATAAAACCGGATAAACAGGTAGTTCTCAAGATATTCCTCGTTATTATATTTGTCGTCGTCGACGTCGTACGAAATCAACATCAATATTTTTGGCAATTGTGGGATCGTTGTGTAAAAGGATAAAATATTATTTGTAGGGTATTACTATTACTAAAATTTGTAAAATTACAAGTGGACGTCAGCAGTACTCAATTCCAGTTAGCAACGAGCACAGAAGTGCCAAATTTTTTATTGTTAACTTGTTTTAACGACGATGACGACATTTGGAATAAGGGGGGTTGAAAATGAATGGTGCAACCTCCTTCGCTTTCGATTGAAAGTATGAATTAATTCAACGTTTCTATGAAACTTGATTTAAAAATACTTTTGTTTACAAGAATCTACATAAGTGATGTTTTCCTGAAATCTACTTAAGTGATAAGTTTATTTTCACATAAGGAAAAAGACTCCTGCATGTTTGTACCTTTTCCAAATGTAAAGTCTTAAAGTCCTAGTGATAAATAGGAAATTATTTTTCTTACGAAAACACAAAAAACTTCTTACAAATTGGCGATTAAGAAATGACAACCCACTCCTTCCAAAGGGATTTTTTCAAATCATTTTGGTTTGCAATTTCGTGTTTTCTTACTTTGATTTGTAGCTTTTGCTTTAATTTTTCTATAGTGTACGAGTCCGATAATTGGGCTGTTATGATATAACATGATTTTCTAGTTTCTCGGCATTTGGCATTTAGATTATTTTTTGGATTACTTAAGCAATGCAGATTAACAGTACCAGCAGCTGAACAAGGATCCCATACCATTACATGAACATCACTATATTTTAGTGTCAGACGCAGATGTTTCGGAATCATCTTTTAATTTCGGTTTTTTTCCAATCATTAATTCTTCCATTAGCTGCAAATCATTTTCATTGTGATATGAATTTTTGCCTTTTTTGCAGAACATTAACTTTTGAGTACAATAATGTATAATGTATTTATTATACAAATCAAATGTAGTTCAACCTTTTCTTTTGAATTTAGTTTGAATTTTTTAGACTCTTTACGTTTCAAAGTTCTTGGTCACATGTGCACCAATTTTACTGTGAAACAGTGTATAACTTTAACAAGTTTAGAAAGCTTTAATATGTTTATATTCAATTGTTTTCTTCGTAACATAAACTTTATGTATAATCAATTGTTTCTTGAACAATAACCAAATTTGATAAAATTTAACACAATAACATATTAATGAGGGTTAACAAATTTAGGTTTAGTCATTCTCTAGTATGTTAGTGAGAGCAGCAGCTTTCCTCGGTCTTTATTAAATATATAAACTATTATAGAAAATGTTACGGACACGTTGTTTTTGGCTGGACTCAATTTATTTAAATAAATTCTACTCGCGATAATTTGCGATTCTATGTTTTCAACTGTTATTCGAAAAATTCGATAGTCTGCGTAATTTGATATTTTCAAATGTCATATTCGTTGTTTTAGTGTCTACGCATTGATTTCAGCAACAGAAACGCAATCGTTGCGTCTACGGCAATATTTTTTATACATACATACATATGAATGTATGTACCTTCATATGTGTATTGACTACCTTAATGCACATATGCATATATAATTTTAGATCATTGCGTTTGACTTTTCTGCAATGACATCTGTATATACAAACATCCATACATACATATAAATTTTACTTTGAATATCGGAAATTCCGCCCCGAAAAAAGAAACAGATACAGAAGAAATCAATCAAAGTGGAAAGAAAATTACCAAAACACAAGCACACAAGTTGAACTTAAAAAAAGTATATTGTGCAACCACCATCACACAGAATTACTTTGGAACGCTTGAATTACAAAAATCTTATCTTACTTCTTCTACGTCAGAAAATAAAAGTGTAATTGAATTCTTACAGAAATGCTGATCTACAGCGCAGAGTGATCATACCATAATGTCTACAAA
>OY813002.1:69370074-69482574 GCA_963681545.1 Germaria angustata
CACATCTATATTTCTTATGCAGTTTTTAATTTAACTGGGAGAAGCACTAAAACAGGAATGCATATTTGCTCTATAGCCTCCAAGCTTAATTCCAATTTGAGAAAGAAAACTAATGATTATTCCTTGAGCAGACATATTCATAATACTGTACAGCCATAAATAATTGTGTGTTATATCTTGATATTAGTTCATGTACTTCATTTATTCAATCGATTTGTTTAGTTGTCTCTTATAATAGATGGGAGTAATTCATGCTATAGGTTTCTCGAAATAATATTTTGTCTTAAGATGGACTGTATTGTTGGTATCATTGTGAAGTAGTTTTTCTTCTTAGTTTGTTGTAAATAATGGTATACTAAAAACCCTCTTACATACTCAGCTCTCAGAAAATATATTATATAGATAACGAGATAAAATAGTACCTAACATTTACAACATCGCTGTTATCAGAGGTTTTGACAACTCCTATGTTTTGCTCATTTATTGACAGTTCTCATTTTTCACCAGTTTGTTTTGATACGGTTATTGCATGTTTTTTCTTTCGCCGTGTCTAGTTAGACGAAAGAATTTTCCTTTTAGTTTGTAGCGGAGAAAAAAAGTGAAATATTATTGTGCTTAAATCTTAAAATAAGATAAAATAATATGAGAATAAATAAGCAATTCGAAAGGAATCACGAAAAGCATAACGGTTGAGTAGTAAATAAACATTTAATTTGGAAAATTTCTTTAAAAAATAAGTTTGTGTAAAAAATTCTTGTGTTTAACAAATAAACTGCTGTTTCTACATTGTTTAATTGAAAGTAATTAAAAGAGTGAATTGAAATAAAGTGAAAATACAATTGAAACATAACACGGACAATATGGATCATATAAAATTAGCAAAGGTAAGTTCGATGCAAATTACTTTGGATGGATAAACCAAGGCCCAATGTATGTAATATGTACATATGTACATTGCTTTCAGCGAAAGAACTAGATTTCATTTAGTACAAGGCCATATAAAACTACTATGGTGTCCAGAAAAGCAATTGATGCTCCGTTCTTGGGCTGCATCTACAGGTGTCATAGAAGATTATTGATTTTGCAAAAGATTTCGAATTTACTTTTATCAACTACCACCCCTTAGTAAATTGTTATTAATGGCGAATAAACTACACCGTGTTCATAAGATATATATATATATATATATATATATATATATATATATATATATATATATATATATATATATATATATATATATATATATATATATAAAGTATATATAAGTATATATATATATATATATATATATATATATATATATATATATATATATACATAAAGTATATATAAGTATATATATATATATATATATATATATATATATATATATATATATATATATATATATATATATATATATAAACTGACCTTCGTAGACTAGTAGGTAGTGTACTAGACTCGTAGTACGAAGGTCCCAGGTTCGAATCCTGCCGCAGAACTCTGGCAATTTGTGTCTGTTGGAGCGCACAACAAGCCTTGACTGGCTTAAGTGTATGTCGTATGACATGGGCTATCACACCCCTCCAATCAACCTAACCTAACCTAACCTATATATATATATATATATATATATATATATATATATATATTTATATATGCATAATTGTACAATACATTATGTACCACTTATTTTGGTATTATAAAATTCTTTAGTTCTCTTAATAATTTATGGCAGTATCTGGAGTTTTGCACTGCGCAGGTTTATTGCAGAAAGGAAATTTTATCTTACCAGCCAGATTTTTTTGTTTAAAGAGCGAACGCGAATCTTGGATGCACTACTTTAAAAGATTCTAAATGTGGAATGTAACGTTCATGGTATTTGGATGCACTGCTTTCCATGACTATTCGTACATAAAGGAACATTTAGTGTAGAAATCATATTAGTTCTTCTAATACATAATTCTAGATTCTTTAGGATGCTTCAATCCCAATATACAAAATTGTTCGAATCTAATACACATCTTTAAAATATGACATAATTTGTATAATTTAAATAGGATCCTCTTTCGAAAAGGAGTCCCAGTATAATAATTGCTGGCATAAAGATTTTGAAAAATATTTTTTTTTTGTGAAATCACTTAGATTTTACATATTTATTGATATGTTTGCCAGTTGTGAGCGATATGTCTGAAATTTCGCTGAAACTATGTATATTCATCAATAGGCAGAACAATAAAAAATAATTGTTTTTTATTTACGTTTTATGTTCTTATCTAATCAATTATATATTGGAACCAATATTATGCTATGGAATTTAATGATGGGACTCCGTCTCGGCATCTAATATACAAAAAATTCAAAAGCGACAAAATTAAAAATTCTTCATGGAATTACTTTTGCTCCCTCGTATGTGAAAATCGCGCAATTATAAAGTTTTATACGTCTGTTTGGTTGAAACTGTGGTTTCAAAAACTTGACAGTGTATATAAAGAGACCATGTAATAGATTCGACACTTGCCTGTGAAGTCAACCACAAAAGAAACTATAGGAAATGATTTTCTTCATTTGGGACTGTATCTACTTAAATGATTAATCATATTAGACTTAAAACTTGATTATTTTTTATTAGTTCAACTTATATTAAAAATTCAATAAATAATAAAAATAAAATTTATATATTTTTGGAAATATATAATAATTTTTCAGACTTTACAAAACAAAAAATCATCTGGTCATGATTGTGTAAAGTATTCAAAAAAGTGAAGAAATACCTCACAAATAAGTATTTTTCACCGGATAATTATTGTATTTCGATATTTATTCAAATAAG
This sequence comes from Germaria angustata, assembly GCA_963681545.1. Taxonomy (NCBI): domain Eukaryota; kingdom Metazoa; phylum Arthropoda; class Insecta; order Diptera; family Tachinidae; genus Germaria; species Germaria angustata. The sequence goes on from OY813002.1 coordinate 69,372,890, forward strand.
TAATACAAAACCATCCGGGGCATAATTAAATATAATAATAATATTATAAAGCAATAACAAATACCTTGAGTACTTAAATGGACTTTATACGTAATTTTATACGTATGTAAATATAACTATTCAGATTCCAATCACCAGGAACAACGTTCCCTAGTCCCCTAGTCGAAATTCAGTCATAACGTAAAAGAAAAGAAATATGATCGCAATTAATGGCAGTTCAAACAAGTAGGATGAGAAAGAAACTAACAAACAAAGCAGCAGATAGTCCTTAATGGCTATATAGGCTAACCTCAAAAAGCCTACGTTCAGCTTAAACCATTCGTATACTTGTATGCTTTTTTGACGAGTTAAAGTACTTCAGAATGAAACATTTGCATTAGAAATAGATATGAATTATAAATTATGAAAAAAAGGATTCGTATCAGTCATATACCAGTAGAATATTTTTAAAATTTCAACCAAATAAACTTGTAACTATGATGTGAACTTTCGAATTATCTATTGTTCATACGTTTTTCAACATTATTTCTGTTTAATTTCCTTTTCAATAATTTACAAAATATATTTAATTATTAAAAATTTTTGTTAACATTTATTTTTACTTGACTACCCGGTGAATCGATTACACGTTTTGAACATCACATCTAAAAAAATTAAACGAAATATGAAAGGAATTTACATAGACAAAAATAAAACGTTCAATAACTAAAATTTTTTTATTTTACGTTTATGAAAACAACTTTATAATAATTGTTTGTAATATATCTATATTTTTTGACCTTTTTTATAATAATTTTGTTAATATATTATATTAACAAAATTAATAATTGTTTATAAGACGAAAAGTGTTCAATACAATAAGACTTTTTTTATGAATACGGTCGTTTATTTACGAGTATATATCTTAAAATCAATTATAACTAAAAATTTTAAACCCCGTGCTTCTGGCATCGAGGGAGATCAGCAAATTTTTTGTTTACATATTTGCACTCAATAAAGAAGGCAGTCGAATGTATGTTTGTGCGCTTTTTCATACCCTGGTATTGAAACATTTTTATAAATGGAATACATCTATAAACAATAATTTAGAGAAAATAGCTGATGGCTTTATTCGATTTTTTATATCAATTCCCTTTTTATTTGATCATTTCGACAATACTGTTTATAAACGTAAACATTTTAAGTTACTAAAAATTTTTAGAGCTGATCGTAACGTAGCCGCAACATTTACGTATGAATAAAACTGTTAGTTTCACTATCATATAATTATTATTATTTCCCATGTCTGGTTTCTAATAACTCTCTCTGTCCTCTCTTAGCTTGTGATAAGAGACGTTCATATGGCAAAAGAAAAATCCCTTCAATATTGAAAAAATTTCCTGTCAACATGCATGGTGAGAAAACTCAGTTAATGAAATCAACAATGGGTTGCAAGTAAAAACAACGAGTTAACATTTGCACCTTGAACAAGACGGTTTATTATTTTAAGGAAAAACTGTGCACGGAAAGTTTTGTATCCTACAAACATTTTTTGTGCTTCCCTTTCTTCAGCAACATTCACGGAAGGAAAAGGATAGCTATAAAAAACAATGGCAATTTGATAACATATACACTTAAACTTGTGAACGTCGCGACGTCATAACCTAGAGACATCATTTTTTGTTTGATGCTGTTGTTATTGTATTTGGTTCCTCTTATTGTATATCAATGTAAAGATAAATTAAAGTTGACTTGCTAAAGATTGGGAGTGTTGAGGGTGCAATTGTGCGGGAGTTAATTTTTCATGTTGCCGATGAAATAAAGTGAAAGTGTCTTTATTAATATTTTTGTTGATAATTTTGAAATATTAAAAAAAGTCTGGTGGAATAATTATTAACAAAAAACTTGAACTATACACCAAATTCACGTGACCTTGTTTTCTACATTCTTTACATATTTTTATTAAAAGCTACTGTTACTTAAAAAAAATATAAATTATTAAATCAATATTTACACCTGAAATAGTGTTTTCCTAAATAGTTAGAAAACACGACAACAAAACGTACATACGTACAAAAATATTTTTTTTTTGTTTGCGATTTTGATAAAATGGATTTTACAAAATTTATGAATAAGTTTAATGAAATTGAGCGACAATTGTCGCCTACTTCTGCTTTACGCTTAAGTTTCGACAATATTTCTCCGGAAACTGAAGAACCCGAAAATAAACGTCTCTGGGGCGTACCAGTACCACCGTTTGTATCCGATAAAGTTGTTTCCTGGATAGAAGAGGAATTTACAGATCCACCTATATTTTTCAACGATATTTTGGTATTGAAGAAAGTAAGTACATACCCTACAGAAGCAGTACGAAACAGTTTTATCATATTCACTCATATGTCAATTTGTTTCGAGTACAAGTTGATAAACGTAATTTTAGACTATTTACTATGTATGTTAATATCGATATATTTAACATTGGACGAATTGATTAATGGTATTTAATGCAAGATGAGAATATACAATTTGTTATATAATATAACCTACAACCAAGCTAAACTCTCGGAAACGGTTGCGCATAGTTTTGAACATTTGGATGACATTGTTGAAACTACATCTGTCAAACTGGCTGTCATTTATTCACTCTGTTCTGCCAAACTATTATGGACGTATATAGCATTCAACAACACGTGCAAATGATAAAATTGTTTTATAAAAATGGGTATCCGTTTCGGAAAATGGTTCACGCCATTCGCGGGCGTCAACAAAAGAAATTAGGAGGATACCAATCCACATAAGATACAAGAGCCATTTTTATATGTCTTTGATAGTCTGTCGGTACCAACATATATAACCTTTGTTTCTTGTAATGAGGTTTTGTAAAAAAATGTAGCTCACGTGTGTTCGACAACATTTTTGATCCACTGTACATGAACATTTTCCGATAGACTACGCATATTGTCTGCGAAGTAATCCAGACTAGGTTAGAAAACTTTCACTATTATATTTGGTCAAATGTACGATAATTAAAAATTAGTTTGTGTATGTATATATGTATGTATATATAATATGTATATGTATATGTATATATATATATATATATATATATATATATATATATATATATATATATATATATATATATATATATATATACGAGGTCTGTTCAATAGAAATAGGTGAATTTTCATTTATCTCAAAAAATATCTATTTATTTATCAATTTCTATTTTGTCCCCCTTGGACGTAATACACTTGTGCCACCGTTTTTTTCTAATCCTTGAAGCAGTTCTGATATTCACTTTTTGGTATGGCCTTGAGCTCTTTTAGCAATTCTGTTTTTATTTATTTATTTATTTATGATCTAATTACACAATACAATTAATGTAACTAAAAAAAGTATAGGGTACTAGCGCGATAAGGCCTTCGACCCGAATTCTGTTTTTATCTCCTCAATAGTCGGAAAACGCCGTCCTTTCATGGGTGTCTTCAATTTTGGGAATAGGAAAAAGTCGCATGGGTCAAATCAGGTTAATACGGTGGCTGCGGCATGACTACCGTATTCTTTTTGGTTATAATAATGCAAGAGCCATTAATTGTTTTTCCTCTATTACTTCAAGATAATATTCCTTATTAACCGTACGACCATGTGGCAAAAACTCATGATGCTCTACGCCGCGGTAATCGAAGAAAACAGTGAGCAAAACCTTGACATTTTATCGAATTCAGCGTGTTTTTTTTGGACTTGGCTCTCCTTGGCTCTTATATTGGGACGATTGAACTTTGTTTTCGATGTCATAACCATATACCCATGATTCGTCAATCAGTTATGACACTTTTAAGCAAATATGGATCGTCGTTAACGTCATTCAACATTTAGTGAGCGATTCCATGCGACGGTTTGTTGGTTCAAAATTCAGCAATTTCGGAACGAGTTTCGCTGAGACACGCTTTATGACGAGGAATTTCAAAATTCATGTTTTCTATTGAACAGACCTCGTCTGTCTTCGTCGTTTACAACGTCTTTAAGATTATACCTATTTGACCCAATTGACTACAATATCAGCGACACAGTAGTAGCGCTAAATTTTATTTGCGATATGACAAGCGCAAATGCCTTAGTTCTTGTATGCAATCAAAGAAATTAATGTGTTAATTTTTTCCCGGACGATATCTTAAGCGATACTGTGGCTTTAATCCCAATAGAGCCAATCAATAAGAAGTAAATTTAAGGAAAAAGATAATTAAAGAGTGTGAAATATAAGTAAAAAATTATTTTACATCAAGTCTGTTTCTGAATATTTATATCATATCCTGTAGTTCCGATAAGGAACATAGGACCTCCTGTATAAGTAAATGTATAAACGGGCATTTAACATGAGAAAGCAATTTTTCATTAATGAACGATTGCGTGGGGCGAGGTCTCGTTCACAACTACATGCATAGTATGAACGGTAAGATGTGCGACATTGTCTATCTTGTTGCCTTGCACGATTTCTGCGACACTTGTTCGAAAAAGTCCTTGACGATTATCTCTGGCTGTGCTCTGTTGGCCGATGAGAACCTAACATTGCCATGCACCCTTAGAAGGGATGTCTTAACGACATTCCTAACTGCGGATTATGTGCAGTAGCCATGGTCGTTATGCTATAACTCATTATTGTTTTAATGCGTTCTTGTTGCTTATGCTACTACGTGTGTTAGTATATTCATCATTGCAAAGTTGTGACTCCATGTTTGAGTAATTATATGTTGAACTTACTAATTGTCATTCTCTGGTACACTTCTCGTATATACTATAATATAATCTTTGGCTCCTACATTAGAAGGAAAAGCAGTCTTATCTTCAAGAGATATATGATTTTAATTTTCTTCTTTTCCTTTTCAGGTCGATAGTGTACGGATGATTGATCGTTATAATACGAAAAATCCAATTGTTGGCACTTTGTATTTAACAGCAACCCACTTAATATTTGTTGAACCGGATAGTAATAAAGAGACATGGGTAAGTAGAAAAATTGCATGCAAACGAATAATGCAGCATAATGTTAATTTGCATTTTTCACAAATTTCCACAATCGATGTAATTTTGTCTTTGCCACAAATATGTTACATTAAATGATTTTGAAAAGCTAAATGCGAGTGCGAACGAGTTCATTTGCCTCCATTGAAAGTTGCCAACAGTTTTGAAGTGAATGTAAATATTAACACAATCGTATGTTGAACGTATGTGTGTAAATATATACTCGAATTTACAAATATATTTAGTTATTTTCTTTCACTTAGTCACTCCCATACTTCCTACTGAGTTAGTTTTATTACCTTCTGAATGTTAGATAATAAAATGTACATGTTGTTGCACATGTAATAGTTTTATTTAACTAATTGGGTTAGCAACGAAAAAAATCGCTGGTTCCTCGAAATCGTAAAATATCAGAATTGCAATTTTTTTGGAAAACAAACACAAACATCAAAGCAATTTTCTGACTTGTATTCCAAAACAACTAGAGTTTTTGAACCTGCAAGTAAAGGAATAATAGATAATAAATGGTGTTGCATTTCATAAAGTGCCATGGAAGGACACGTGCTAGCCAATACTTTAGGTGCAAGAAAGATACAATTTACTATGCAGGAGGATGAAAAAAATCATTATATAGCAAATTACGTCGGTTTAACCGATATTGTCGGATTGGGGAATGATGTGCGATTTTTTCATACTTCTTCGATAAATTTAAAACAACAAATAACAATATTAAACACCTGGTATAACATGATGTGTCCTTCAGTGATCCCGCATGCTTTTCGACTGATATGAATCAAAACTCTGTTTGTATATACGGAAAAGCTGGAACTGTCTAAAGAAGCTTATCTAAACAATTATCTCCAAAAAAATGAGCTTCTGTTCATGTTCGTTGTGCTGTGTGTATTAAAGCATTCCAAGCCTACTATGATTGTGCATTTTGTAATAATCATATACAATATATTTAGAATCATCATATTGTATTTGCTTTATTTGGCATAAGTATACGACGTTGAATATTTTCAAACTGCTTAAAGTTCACTTACGATTTGGTTTAGAGAGCAGTGAAATATTGGCATACGAACAGCTAAAGCCACAACAAGGAATATATTTATTTTTAATAAACAGGAGGAAGTATTTTCAAATCAATTTCACAAATTTGTAGAAAAAATTCCTATTGGAAATTAAAATTTTTTCTATTATATTGGATTATATTTAGTCCACGTATGCAACACTTAATTGTAAATTAAGAAATCGAATTATATTTCAACTTTTCGATTTCGAGCAGAACTTTTTTGGCGTTACACACATTAAGCTTTTCTTCAATATCTCTGCGTGCGTTATATCTTTCAAGTTGAATTTTTAGCTCTTCAACGCGTAGTTTAGTTTCATCTAGTTTTTGAAGCAACTGTTTACGATGTGAGTTCCCATTTCTTTGTTCGTTCCTTAGTTGCTTTAACTTTGCAAAATTTTCTATTTCATCATTTTGACAAACTGAGGTAATAGTATTTTGAAGTATTTCTGGTGGTTCAATTTTAGCGAAATCCTGAACTTTATCCTGTGGCAAAAGTTGACAGAGGTTACTTATTTGTATATTGTATTCCGAAATTCTCTCCAAAAATTGCTTCTTAGTCATCGACTTTTCATTTATACTATATCGAGACTTGTTATTTATATCAAATGAACGCTGAAATGTCGTTGTTTTGGTATCAATTTCGTCATCGTTGTCGTATACCTCCACGGAAACTGTTGCGGATTCACAACCATTCTTCACATAATCACTAATAGCATTTGACCGAGCCAGTAAAATTGGTTCACCACCTAAGGTAAGCACAATTGCCGAGACCAATGTAGATTTTCCAGTTCCATTTGGGCCGATTATAACATTTAAATATTCCGATGGATTAAAGACACATTTACTGTAAGTGACAAAGTTGTGACAAAACACAGATTTAACACGAATTATATAATATATAATAATAAGTTAAAATAAAATATAAGAGAGTATTAAAATTTAATAATGATAATGTTAAACAGGTCTGTGTTCCAGAAAAAAATCAAACTTCTATGTATCGCTTGAATCTACTTTTCTTGAAATCAAGACAGAATCCGTTCTTGAGCCAAGCGTTTCGAACTTGGTTTCAGAAAATTCATATTTGCTGTTCGGATGGCCTAATTTTTCTCTTGAGTGTATAATGTCTTGAGCCAAGCATTTCGAACTTGGTTTCAGAAAATTCATATTTGCTGTGTAGCAAAAGCGCTGACTTAATCTATGTCTAAGAATTATAATTAAAAGGTATTATTACAAACTGTAAACACTGCATTGTACCAAGACAACATTTAAATCAATTCGCACAATTTGCATTGTGAAATTGGTAAATCATCATTTCATAGGTTCAGTTGAAACAGTGAAATATAACATTAAATTTTCAGGCGTATGTTGCATTAACGAGAGCTAACTTACGTATGTGTCTTTCGGAAGACATATGCATTAAACACATTCAAGACACCAGGCTATACGGCTACACGACTACAAATGTCGCTGGCTACAAATGTCGCCTTGTAGGCGATATTTTTAAAACCGACAGCTACATAGTAAACAGCTGTTGCAACAATTCATTTATGTGTATTACAGTGGTGCATATTTAGCGCTTTTAATTTTTTAAAATTCCCTTTTTTTCATGCGACAAGTCCCGTCCAAGTCTCTAAAAAAATATTTTAAAAAGAGCCTAAGAGCCTATTCGTTCTATATTGTAAGATTTATGATCAGTAACATATTAAAGTTTTGAACACCGTAACTCCGGAATCAAGAGAGAGCACCGAAAGAAATTCCACTAATATTTTTATATTAAAAAGGGCTATTACCCTGTGATTTTTTGTTAATCTTCAACAATGTTGGTATTTTTGGCTCAAGTCAATATGATATATAACAATAAAACAAATAAATTTATTTATTTAAAAATTCTTGATGCATATTATAACATAAATTTTGGAATTTCCTTTTTTATTTTGCAATAAAAAATATTTCTAATCGGTAATTTGCTTTACATATTTTCTTATATTGTCAACACTGTTTTTGTTTTGTAGCCAACAAAAATTGAAATTAGTTTAATTTGACTACACGACAAAAGTAGCATGGACAACAACCTGCAGTCGTGTAGCCGTGCAGTTGTGAAAATAATCATTTTCATATACACACATGCATTCTATTTTTGACAGGTTGTAGTCGGTAGCCTGCTGTCTCGAATGTGTTTAATGCAATACATACATAAGACTTGTAGAATTAGAGAACTTCAATTCCTTATTTAAATGTTTCGCGGTGTATATGCAAATCATACGTAGAGTACCATCAAATGCTACTAGTTTTTTATTCAAATTAAAAGAAAAACTTTTTCCTCAATATTTTGCAATTGACGCTTCGAACACGCTTCTTGTTTTTATCTTTGCGTGCAATCTAAAATAGTTTTAACAACAACAGTAGCATTAGAGGGGTCGTAACGGAGTTTATTTCGACGCCACATTCAATAAAATTGACTAAGGATAAAGTACAAACAATAATTTAATATATGACTCATACAATAGAACATAAACAACCGCTGTTATATAATTGTAACCTTCAACTACTATTTCTTCATTTTCATAACGTGCAGATTTATTTATATTTTTATACTCAACGTTTATACACTGTTTTTTCTCTTCATATTGTCGACATCTATCTACCAGTCGCCACTAATGCCACCAGCATTAGTCTAATGGCTAAGGGATAGACATACCAGTTCATATCCATGTTTGTAACTAATATTTTCAACTAGGGTCAGATGTCACCAGTATTTGATGAAATAAGCGTAATCATTACTTTCATGCGGGCTCAAATCCGGGATACAGTCAAAGCCCGGTTTAACGAATGATATAATGTTCAGACCTTTCGTTATACCGAGATATTCGTTATATCGCACAGTATTTTCTAACTTACAATTTTATAAAAAACGGTGGTCCCCAATTTTAATAACATAAAAATTTAATTGTACAGTCAAAGCCACATGTGTTCTTTCAATACAAAGCAAAGAAGCAAAAAACACAAAAATCTAACGGTTCTGTAACAATTTTTTTTATTTTGCTTTGTCATTCGTTAAATCGGGATTATTTTTTTTTGCCATTCGCTATATAAGGTAGTTAATGTAAAAATTTGGCCATTTGTTATATCGGATATTCGCTAAACTGAGTATTCGTTATACCGGGCTTTGACTGTATTTAGAATACAATCTTACACAATGAAATTAAGTTATATGAAAATTTAGACATAATGCATTTTATGTCAAATAGACTTGATTAATATTTTCTTAAAGCGATATAAATTATTACATTATTTAATGGTTACAGGTTTTTTCATCAAATATTTGTTAAGTTCGACACTACCTTTGGGGAAAGAAAAGTTCTATATACATACATGTATATAATTTTTTATATGACTCATTAAGTCTGAAAGTGCTGTAAGTCCAATATACAAAAAATTTTGTTAGCTATTGAAATGATTACACTTTCATGATATCTTTGTCTTTCAATTTAATTAAATTTGATTAAAATTACTTACTTATATATAGCAAAATTAATGTTAATTAAAAAGTGTAATTATTTTTTAAGGATTTACTTTTAAGTTGCTTTTGAAATATCGATAGTTGGTAAGAAAAAATATGGAGGTCATTATCAAAGAACGACATTTTCAAAAATCAATAGGAAGTGAAGTTTAAAAACTTTGATTAAAAGCATTAATTACTTTCATAAAACTATGAAACTGAATTTGAAAATACTTTTTATTAAAAAAAAACTAATTTCTTAAAATCTACATGAAAACATTATTTTTCTTTAATCAATTAATGATAAAATTACCTTCACATAAGAAAACAGAACTCGTCGAATTTGTTTATAAGAAAGTGGAATAACAGTTTCAAATACCATGGCCATTACAAAAGATTTTTATATAGTTATTTATTTCTTGGTCTTCCACAGCTTTTATTATTATTATTATTTTTATTATTATCATTGCTATTGAGGTGGTGATATCAATCACATTTATTCCAGTTGCCGTCGTCAACGTCGCCGTCATTTGAGTGGCAACATCACTTTGTTTCAACGTCATCATTAATTCAATAACAATTTTGCATTCTATAATAAGGTGACGACGATGTTGACATATCAAACACATATCTCTAAATAGTTGAACCAGGTGTATGGTTTATTATTTTTGACAAAAATTTTCTTAAAAATCAAAAATGTTTTTACTTGTGAGATAAATTCAGACTCGAGTGATCATAAAAATACAAGAAAACAAAACCTCATACTAGAACGAAAGCTTCTGAAACGGAAATTCGAAATATTTAACTCACCCTACAGCAAGTGAGCTACAATTTCAATGTATTACTTTAATGATTCTATAATTCATTTTTTTTGAAAGGGTTGGAAGTTACTTTAGAGTAAACAATAGTGCTTTTGAATATGTCTTAGAAACAATAACACCACTAGGTGATGGCAACGATTTCAACTTGGGACTATTTCTAGATTTTCTAAGATTTCGTCGGAAACATAGAATACCTTGGAAATGACAGTTTGTTCCCAATGGACTAATTTCGAAATGACGGATAGTGAAAAAGGTAAGAAAAATTAAAACCTAGTTTTCCTTGCACTATTGCCACAAATAAATAAGACCAGCATTTATACTTTAATCGCAAAAGATTTTTTAGTTTTAATGCTTTTGCAATTTCTTTTCGTTGTTCTTTAAAATTTCTTAGAAGAGTGCCTCTGCGGGATTCTTCTGCAACTCTTCCAATAATTTCTCAAACTGGGTTGCAGTTGTTATATTAAATTTTTCCCTTTATTTTAATTTTATGTATTCGTCAAAACTCATTTCGTTATCAAAAATGACGACGACAAATTTTCTTGTAGAATGCAAATTCTATGTTGACATTAATCGATAATCTTCGATAACGACAACTGGAATAACAATTTGAAGTAACACGGTAAAACAATATTGTTTTGCTTTCATGTTGACAAATGGAATAAAGGTGAATATTTTTTCCATTCCGCCTTCAAAGATCTCAGTATGTACGGAGTATAAAAAAAAGTTTATTTATTTTCTCACTTGCAGATTATTTCTGAAATCTATTGAATTTTTTTTTATTTTTTTATATGTATATGTACGTAGAATCAAATTGAAATGTTAATTTTTCACACGGAATTTAATAATTTCTTATGTATATTCTCTCAATTATATATACATTCCTGTCTTTTATGTACCAACAAAAAAAAAGAAAGAAATTTATTTGCCCACTCCATCACAAGAACCCTTCACATGCATATTGAAAAAGGTAGACGAATGTTCAGTGTTTTATTTAAGGCGAGCAAATAGTAGTTAACGCTTCAGCAGTAAATTGTTTATACAGTCGAACAATGCCATAACGAACTAAGTACATAGGCACATATTTGTCTATTTTATTTGTATTTATGTGTTTAATTGTTTGTTTCATAAAACTGCAGGTCTGGTAACAGTACAAGAAAGTTTCATTGAAATTATGACTCATATATGTAGGTTGCCTTAAATTTAATATACTCTTATTCTGTTTGCCGTCGCCAACATCGTCATCATCATTCGGCATCAATACCACGTCAACATTATTTTGGTATTCTCTAACAGTCTTAGACGATGTTGACTGTTTTTCGATTATGTTAATAAACTGCAATACACATATCCAATGTTTGAATTATAATGAATAAATATAATGAAAAGCAAGTGGTAAATTCAAAGTCCTCGTTTTGAATTTTTTTGATTACACTTTGTTATTTTTTGAAAAAGTTTCAAAGTTATTTTCGGCTGAACAAAATAGCATTTCATCATGTGCTGGCGACTATAGCGCCTCATTTGAAAAGCAAAGTTAGATCAAAGCAAAGTTAGAGTTTCGGAAATGATTTCTATTTCCTGTTGTGTCCAACACTCTGTCTGACACTCTAGATATTATGGTAAGGACAATTTGTCCACAATGGATAAGTTCCAAATGACAAATTTAAGCCAAATTTAATTTAAATGCTTTCCCACAGTCCCTTAAAATTATACAAAACAGTGGCCTTCGGAATCCTCTTGCAAGTATTGGATATTTTCCAATTTTTCGACTAATTTGTGTTCATAATTTTAATTTTCTCTTTTATTTTAATTTGTAAAAAACAAAACAAGCAAAATTATAAGCAAAAGAAATCTACTTCAACATCAAAGGCACACTAACGACAAATTAGTGTCAAAAGCAACATCGATGTAAATTTTTTTGGACAAAATACACAAAAATGTGTTGACTGTAACTGAAAAATATCAATATAGACGACGGGAAATTTGCTCCTTTTTCTTCCTTTCTTTTTCAATTAAATACAAATTGAAAAATCGTTTTTTTATTTTTACCTTTCAACTACCAAGAAATATTAAGTTACGGTTCTCACTAGGATTTTCGTAAACGGACTATTCCCTACATCTCGGCGATGATGTCCGTATGTATGTATGTATGTATGTATGCATGTGCATTTATGTGTGCTGTAAACCCGTCATAACTTTTGAAAGGCTGAACATTTTGAAACAAAATTCTGAAGATTGTAATCTTATTTAGATGTCATGTCATGAATATGAAGCAACTCGATGTAATAGATTTTGTTATTTTTCGAAAAATGAAAAATGCTTTGATCTAAACCAAACTTTAATAAGCTCTTAAACCCTCGTGGCTAGTGTACTAGACTAGTAGTTAGAGGGTCGCAAGTTCGATTCCACTTTCTTTCTTCTTTACTCTTCTGTTTCCAATTTTCCATTCTCTATCTATCAAAAATATCATAAAGGGACCAAATTGTTGACCCAAGTGAGCCTACACCATCTTCAGTTTTCCAAATTCAAGGAAACCTCATCGGAAGGAAAAGAGGTCTAATAAAATTCTATCATTTGATCTATTTTTTTGTTGTTGCTAATAGCGAATGCGGTCCTTACAATTTTGTTAAATTTTATTTTTCGCCAGACCAACAATAGTATTCAGACTAAAATTTGCTTTTTTTTAAATGATTTTTACATTTACAAAAAAACAACGCAAAATAACACTTTCATATCATATGTTGGTAAAGGATATACATATAAGAGCCAGCTTAGACGAATGTCTTCCACTTCTTTTAGATCAGTTTAATGATGAAAAGAACAAATATTTTTTTTTTATTTGTTCCCCTTTTGTTCGATTCACCCTTTTTCTATTCTCTCTCATTGTCATCTGCGATTTTGAAATTAAGTGTTACAAATAGAGGGTGAATACAATATATTAGATTTTAATGTTGCATATATAAAAAGTTGTGGCAAGTGCAAATCTATTTATATTTCTAGTGTGGGATAAACATATAATAGCCGAATTTAAGATCTCGTCCATGTGAATTTGAATTTTTGATAATTCGCAAGTAAGAAACATTAGTCATTAAAAAAAAAACCAAAAAAATTTTTTATGGTGATAAATTTTGTTTATAAAGGATCTTCCATTAGTATTCTTTGTTTATAAAGGATCTTTCAAACTTTTATAGGCCATATTATTAAAGCTATGTCTGTCGAATTGGCTGTCGTTTATTCAGCCTATTTTGCCAAATCACCATGGACGTATATGGCGTTCAACAACACGTACAAATATTAAAATTGTATTTATCGCAATTGGTGTTCGGTTCGGGCAATATTCCCCATGCTTCGCTCATTTTACGGTCGCCATAATTATCCTATATTTCTGGATGAATAAGTAAGTTAACAAATAAAATTGTCGAATTTATGACTATGCCAATCCATATACGATCTAAGAACGTCCAATACATTCTGAAAAAGTCACTGTTTGGTGTGGATTTTGGGCTGGCGGCGTCATCGGTCCATATTTCTTTGAGAACGACGTTGGCCAGGCCATCATAGTCAACAGCGAGCGCTATGGGTCGATGATTACCAGCTTCTTTTGCCCTGAATTGAATGATATGGTCACCGACGATATGTGGTTTCAACAGAACGGCGCACTGAACATTCTGCACGAGCGATTTGAGGGAATATTAAGCTCACGTGCTGGTGATGTAAATTGGTCATCGAGAACATGCGATTTGATCCCGCTAGATTTTTTCTTATAGAGTTTTCTTAACTAAGTCTACTTAAGTCTATGCAAATAAACCACAAACCACAGCGGACCTCAAAGCCAACATAATCCATGCCATCGGTGAAATGGATTATTTACTTCTATGCACCAGACATGGAAAATTGGACATATCGGAATTGGGTCACTTCTCTGCTGCGGTAGACATTCGCACGACGTTATATTCAAATTAATAAAAAAATGTAATGATTCTTACACACACTCTGTTTTATTTAAACTTAAAAAAGACCCTTTATTGTAGTTATAAAAAAATTTTATTACACTTTCTTAAGTATTTGTATGTGCACAGTGCCTTATTTTATTGGCTAAAATCAATAAAAAAAATGCATTATGAGATATTTGAAAAAATAAGTGCATTGGATTCGTAACTAAATATCTAATATACGCGTAAGAACATGGATCGATTTCATAATAAATTCATTTTGGCGTCGCTAAAATCGAAATCCTTATTTTTAATTTTTTTTTTCATATGGTAAGAATGTCAGCACTGTTTCGTTCTGCTACTGTAAGAATTGGCTTCTCCTTATTCCTTAATAGAAATAATTGCAAAAATTATTAATCTGAGTTGACAGATGCAGTAATCGAATTCGATCCAAATAAATAAATTTCAATGCAACCAATATACTTCGAAAAATTACGTAAAAATTAAATTACAATAATCGATAGCACGTGTCCTTCATGTCTACTATATCAAATAGAAATCAACAAACAAAAATTACTATAAGCAGAAACAAAAGTGAATGATCTGCAAACCGATGGTTTGATAGAAGAGGAAAGCTAAATAAGAAATACATGGAAGTGTTGTTAAAAATAAAAGAAACATTTACTTCTTGTATTCTTTCTTCATACAAAAGTGTGTTCTACAGTTAATATTCCCTAAATACTAGAAGCCATCAAATATGTCATAAAAAACAGACACATGAACGCTGATGACCATCGAGTAACTCAGACTAATTTTGAACATGAGTGAGCATGTAAGCAAGATATGAACATTACTTTGTATGGGAAGTACTATTCCTTCTGGTCCTATCATATATTGGTTAAAATGGGACCAAATTTGCAGCATAACTTTTTATATAAATAAATAATTTTCAAAATGGGTCTACAAATGACGAAAAAAACCGCTGAGCATTAAAAAACATATTGAGGAATATGTAACCTCCTTCTTTTTTAAGTTGGATAGATGGTGCATATAAAGTTGGAGTGATTACAACGAAGCTTTTTACATAGACTATAAGCTATGTTTTGTGACTTTTATTTAGTTTGGATAAATCACAGTTTAAAAAAAGGATAAGAGAGGTGCACACGCACATCCTTGCAACAAATTGTTTTGCGAATTTTAGTAGTTTTTAGTTATTCTTGGTGATCTTGATGATATAAAGTAGAATACAAAGACCTTGAAAATAATCATAACGAATCAAAAATTATCATGAAAGTAGTCAGACAATTTTTTGAGTACATTTGATTATTTTTTTTATTATCTATAAACGAATTATATAATAATAATTATTATTATTACATACTAGCTGACCCGGGCAAACGTTGTTTTGCCTTCAAATTTTATTTTCACTGCAAGTCTGGTTTCGTTGCAAAGTCATGGCATATTGATATTTCGAAGAGAATGAAAGGTTAGTGCACATAGCAATTATTGTTCAAATACCGGTATCGGGCTACTTAACGCCACTACACGTTGATTAAGGACCCGACACCTTCAGTGAAACACAGCATAGGTTAATCGCGCTAATCTCTGTCGGGCAAAACACAAAAAAAAACTAAATATTGGGCCATCTGTCGAACTACACAGAAACACTCCTCACGCCCCATAGAGCATGTATATAAAGTTTGGTCAAAATCGGTCCAGTAGTTCTTGAGTTACGGTGCAAAAACACAAAAAAAGGAAACATTGCGCCATCTGTCAAAATACACAGAAACACTCCTCACGGCCCATAGAGCATGCATATAAAATTTGGTCAAAATCGGTTCAGTAGTTTTTGAGTTTAGCGATCACGAACATACACGTAATTTTTATATATGTAGAGATTTATATAGAAGAATATTGGTTTTTAATTAAGATTACAAATATTATTACGATTCTTTTTTTAAAGTAATTTAATTGATTACTAATCGTAATTACAATTTACCATTTAACAAATACGTGAAGTAATCGTAGCCACTATTCAAACTATCAAATTAAACATTTTCAAGTACAAACCACTACCAGATCTAATTAATTTAGCCATTGAAAAGCAAAGTTTCAATGCGAAATTAACAACAACCTTGTGTAAAAATAAAACTTCTGCTGCTTATAACTATTCCTGTCGTACAGTCCTTCTTTTTCACATTCTCGATTTATTTTCTTAAATTACTTCTTACTTTTTCAAATTATATAATTTTTTTGTTGTAAATCGCATTACCGTGAATGCTCCGCTTATATACTATTTATTACAGAACGCTTTAGGTGTTAATCGTGTGCTTACCATAGATACCAAGGAAAACTGACCTGCTTTATACGAATAGTTGAATAAAATATGTTTAAATAAACTTTTAAACAGTAATGAGGTCATTATTTTCATATCCGGCGGTAATTACCCACAATTATGTACTCATGAGGAACTTTTGAAAAATATACACATAGATGTGATTATATCGTAATACTATAGAAAAATACACAACTTTGACATTTAAAGAGTACTTTCGAAGCAATTAAGCCTCCCTTAGTTCTGCTCCTATTGTTGTGTGGTTTCATTTGCTTATACAATTTTTCTTTTTATACTTCCTGTTAAATATACATTTTTATTGTTTCAAACTCTCAGTTAAGTCATTACATTGTTAAAATAAATAATACAACATTTCTAACATCATATGCAAGCCATCACGATGACTGTCAGTCACTTTGGTATAAATACATACATACATACATACTTAAACATTTTCTTAAAGTTGCAATACGAGTGAGTATAAAAGAAATTTGGGATGGGCGTCGTGCTTAATGCATATTTGATAAATTGCTAACAACTATTGAACTATAATACTTGTACATCCTAGTTTTTCAATACTTGTACTAGTTTAGAATATTTATAAGATAAATAAATTGTGAGGTATAAATATATTTAGCAGGAAAATTCTCTATGTATTTAGTCAAGAAGATGTATTCTTGTATTAGCAGTGAAATGATGATGAATCGAATTTTCTCAAAGAACATTTTTTTGTTATGTAAAATGCTATTTGCTCATATTCGCCGTAATCAATCATTTATTGTATGAAATTAAAAACTATTTATACCGTTTTGCCCCTAGTGGGATGATATGTCCCAGCAATGCTTCTTACATCATAACTTTGTTCGTTTTATCTTTCTATACATATTCGCATATAATATGTCCCAGTTTGAAGCATTATCTGTTGTATCACTTGTGGACAGTTGTTTCATATGAAAGCACATGTCTTATAATTTCATCAGTAAACCCGCAAGTTATTGTGTTTTAATTCATAGTTCTATTTAACTGCAAATATTAGAATATTGTTAGTAGTGAATATTGTTTTTGTCATATTGCAGAAAGAAAACTTTCAAAGTGTAAAGCGCTAGAAAGTTTTTTTTTGTCCCAATAAGATTTTCGGGTAGTACATTTTCAGTGGTACATGTTTTGATATTGAAGATGGCAAGAAAGAGTTTTGTTAAATCAGGAAATGATACAGATTATTTTAGCAGACAGTGAAAGCGAAAATATTTATACAAACTTCAGTGACCCGGATCCAATAATTCCCCATCAGATTACAAAGATAAGCCGTATGTGGAGGAAAATATTATTGACTTGAGAGATGAGAGTGATGGTGATGTATTTCCTGATTGCTCTCAAGGTTGCTGTTGCTCCTGGTACTTGTGGATGGTCGATATTTAGTGAAAACACTACATGTGTACCTAAACACACAATGCCTGTGAGAAGCAGTAGTAGTATTGGATTTGACTTTTTCGCTGAAATGTGGTGTCTGCAGGAATATTTTCCTTCCGAGATCTTGAACATTCGATGCACTTCCATAACGAAAAAATGAGAACCAAATTCGTGTGATGTTCCGAACCATTCTACCAATGAAACTATTTTCGTTGACACTATGAATCTGGCAAATTCCATTATTTTCTTTCTTTATGTGGCAGTGTTGTTGTAAGTTTCGACTTTCTGAATTTCCTTTTTTGTTATAAAAATAAAAATAGTGATACTCCACCTACTCGGAGATAGCGGCACTTTTTTTTATCATTTTGTATATCTATATGCATCGCTGCAATAAAAAAGACTGCCTCGTCAGACACAGTCCGGAACCCGAGTTTGCAGCGCGTTCCTCACTTCAAAGAAGTTTACCTCCTATAGCTATGGAATTTAAATGCATTTGCCCAAATTGCACATCATATGTGTAGGTATATACTACCATGAGAATATACGTGTACATGTATGTAATTTGCTTTTAGTTAATTTTACTTTAGGGAAAAATTAGGTTGTTACACGAAAAAATTAATTAGCGTACTTCAAAGTAATGTGATTTTTGTAACATAATGACAACATAAACTAAAACAACAAATTGTTCTAGTTTTTAAAGTGTTAAGCTCTTTTTTGTTTCGTTTTCATTTCCGTTTCCTTATGGCTGGAAAACACACACAAAATTTCTGATCAACCAACCTTAAGGCTGCATTTTATTCCTCTACGGCAACTGTATTTGGAAAATGCTTGCGTAGAACAAATATAGTTTAATTTATGGAATTTTTATATTCGTAGCGTTTACTTTGAAGTTAAAGTATGTGATGTGCTAAAAATATATTGCAAAAATATGAGTGCGATTATACAAGGTGGCCCAAAATAATGTCATAATTTGAATTTGTTGCCAAATTTCACTGTGCTTTTTACATTTATGATGTAGATTTATAAAAAATTAGTTATCAACAAGCCATGAAGCGATATACAACACAAGAACTTGGAATTATTGTTAATGCCTTATTCGTTAAGTTTTCAGTCTGTTATTTTAACGCAGTGTGAATTCCATAGTCATGTTCCATGTATAAATACATGAAGATATCTCGCATCCCCTTAAAGCGACTGTTTGGTGCGGCATTTGCAGTGAAAAATTAATTGCTCCATTTTTTTTAAGACGCCGTTGGCACCATTGTAACCTTAAATGGTAAGCGTTTTAATCAGATTGTAAACGAGTTTTTTGCGCGCAGATTGCTAAACGAGTTTTTTTGTCTTAAGTTGCTAAATGAGTTTTTTTGCAACGTGCTGCATTTGATCCCGATCATTGTTGATTTCAACAGGACGGAACAACCGCTCACACAACTCACACAGAGATTTTGAAACACCAATTTCCAGGTCGAGTGATCTCTCATTTTGGAACTGGCCGTAGAGATCGAAAGATCTAACACCACCAAGCTTTTTCCTTTGAAGCTTTTTAAAATCGTCAATTTGGAACCAGATGTTTTGTGAGCAACAATTTAAAATACCGTAAAACGAGCGCAATCATGCATCAATTCGGGGGGTGTTCATTTGAACAATGTGAATTAAATTTAGACCGAGTTTACTTACATCTTTAAAAAACGCAGTGGTATTTTTTTCTCTTGTCTCTTAGAGTTGCTTTGGAATTTCCGTCGTTTTTCATTAATATTTTTTTTAAAGCGTATTATCAAGTCCTTGTTTCTATATATTTTCTCTGCGACTTTATTGTTTCCTATATAATATAATAAAAGTCAAGGAAGCTATTTGCATATGTATTATATATAAAAATATAACAAAAAGAAGTACCAACGAAGACCCAATATATCTTGTGAACAGCATGATTCGCA
Organism: Germaria angustata; assembly: GCA_963681545.1. Classification (NCBI taxonomy): domain Eukaryota; kingdom Metazoa; phylum Arthropoda; class Insecta; order Diptera; family Tachinidae; genus Germaria; species Germaria angustata. The sequence continues at coordinate 69,392,891 of OY813002.1, forward strand.
GTCGTAATTTAGAGAGTAATTGCCCGATAACCGATGTTTGTTATTACGTTTAGTAAATTATATTAAACTGCTGGACAATAATTTGTTTTAACCGACGTATATTATAATAGAAGTCCACTGTATTTATTTGCTTATGTATATCGAACAGCTGTTGGAAAACTATGGAAGTTTTTTTTTTGACATATTTTCATAAAATTTAAACAGAAACTTTAAGAAACTTATAATACGTAGTTTTAAAATGGCCCATAGACATTTTAATAAAAAATCATATTTACCAAATCCTACGTATACGCAATATATTATCCATCGTTCAATAAAATAATTGATATTGTTACTGATACCACCAGTTGTATTCAATTAAAATTCTTTATGCACTCAAGGGTCCAAAAACTTCAACTTGATCAGCATTATTGGGCAATTTTAGTTTTAAATGTTCAATTCACTTTTTATTGCTGCAATTTTTTATTTCCGTTTTACATTTTTTTATGCCATCAGATCATCATCCACGCATACTACTTTAAGAATACAGATGTAGATGATTTCATGTGATAAATGTCACCAACTTAAAAATGTGTACGAAAATTTAAAAAAGACATTTAGTGCGGTTTCTTGAGATTATATGTAAGTATGTATGTGTATATACTCTATATTCGGCATATATGTATATGTATATGTACATATATATATATATATATATATATATATATATATATACATATATATATATGTTATATATATATATATATATATATATATATATATATATATATATATATATATATATGTTATATATATATATATATATATATATATATATATATATATATATATATATATATCTCTACATATATAAAAATTACGTGTATGTTCGTGATCGCTAAACTCAAGAACTACTGCACCGATTTTTACCAAATTTTATATACATGTTCTATGGGACGTGAGGAGTGTTTTTGTGTAGTTTAAAGTTCGTCCTACAGATGGCGCAATATTTAGTTTTTTTGAGTTTTGCCCGATAGAGATTAGCGCGATAAGCCTATGCTGTGTTTCGCTGAAGGCGTTGGGTCCTTAATCAGCGTGTAGTGGCATTAATTAGCCCGATACCGGTATTTGAACAATAATTGCTATGTCGATTTAGTGCACCTTTCATTCTTCTTCGAAATATCAATCCGCCATGACTTTGCAACGAAACCAAACTTGCAGTGAAAATAAAATTTGAAGGCAAAACAACGTTTGCCCGGGTCAGCTAGTATATATATGTTTGTGTGTGTGCGTGTTTTACCATTGATCCTATAAGGAGCATATTTATATGTTCCTCTTACTCCTCTGGGGAGCATAGGGCCGCAACAAGTTCATTCCAATGAGCTCGATCATCAGCGCGATGTTTGACTTCGTTCCACTGTAGACATGGTGTGGATAGTTCTGTTGTGATTTGGTGTTTCCAGGTGTGTGATGGTTTCCAGTTCGTGGCTTTCTTAATGATATTATCTAATGGCTTGCGGAGAGTGTGTCTAAGCCAAAGCCATTTGCGTCTTCTTATTTTTAACTCAATTCGTTGCTGGTTTGTGTCTGACCAGAGTTGGATATTATGGAAGACCAGATTCTACGCAGGCATTTGTTACCAAAGACCTGAAGAGACTGGGTATCGCGCGGTGCCATATTCTACGTTTCGCAATCGTACAATAGTGTGGATTTAACGCTGGAATTGAAAATTTTAATTTTGTTGTGTCTCATAAGAAGCATAGGGCTTCATATATTTGTTTCAAAATAATTCAAATAATATGTGTACAAAAATGATACAGTTTTATATTTTAAAACATAGCAAATACCGATTGTATTTAAGCAAATATTTTTATATAGAAAAAATTCGAATCATATTTGAAACCATGAGCTTGGACGCGTGTTTGGAGTTAAGCATCCCTTCACTTTCCAAAGAAAAGAAATTTAGCACCCACCCAAAATGCATTCCTTCTTGTAGAGTCTCATAAATGACACAATTCTTCGAAAAGGGTGCGACGCACAGTGGCTGAAAATCGTTTTTCATTGGCCAAAATTCTGTAACTTTTGAACCGATCAAAATATTGAAGTAATTCTTTTTTTAATGAATAGATATTTAATTCAGCTTGACTCAGTTTTAATTACATTGAAATTGATTGAGTACTTCTTAAGGACTTCTAGGTCAAAGTTGAACTTTTGATTTTTTTTTAACTTTTGGAGTGAAATATGGGTTTATTTTTTTTATTTGCATATTAAAATATTTTATATTTTGATCTTAATAATAATTATAATTATTTTTTGTGATAATGGAATTTTTTTAATGTTACACTCAAAAAAATTTTTTACACTGAAAAAAATTTTTTACACTCAAAAAAATTTTTACACTAAAAAAAAATTTTAAAATTAACTGGAAACAAGGTTTAAATCCACTCCTGTTCTTTCTGTTTCTGGATCTGAAAAGAATCTTCGTGCGGTATTGCCATCATTTGTATTGCCTGACCCTTGTTTTGGCTGATCTATAATCAATCCAATTTTGCGATATTCATCTTGAACATGTTTCTTTTTTGAACTTCTTAACTCTTTGTTGGTTTTATTGTTTCTTATGGATCCTGAAGACCCGAAATATAAATCATAATTGATTTTTAGTATATGTTCCATAAGTCGTATTCTTGCATGTAGTGGTGATAATCTAAATTCATATGCATCGGTATTATCTAATGATTTTGTCGGAACTTGGTTTAATTGGGTTTATGCTGCTTGGCATATAATGCAGCTGGATGCAGCCTTCGTGTTAGTCAAAGCCTGACCTACATTTCCATTTATCATTGTAAGGACTAATTGGTAGCTTACTTCAATTTGCTGCCCATCTAACTGTAATTGTAATGGCTAATGGTAGTGTTGCAATTTGGGCCTTGATATCACTAATTTCTTTGTTAATGGCATCACGAGTTTCTTCTTTGAATTCAAATTTGATTGGCCTGCAGTATTTCGTAGAAGATGGTGTCTCATTTTTCCAAATATCCATTGTTTGCATTGTACTAGTCGAAGGCTCTGAATCTTCCAAAATCTTTTTTAATCGCAATGGTACAATTGATACCATGAACATATCCGAGTCCGAAATATTTTCACATACAACTTGTTTGTATTGGTTATGTCCCGAAGAACCATCACATCCCCACTTGCAAAAAAGAATTAGCTTTGTGTTTCCATATTTCTTTAACGCATTTCCTGGTATTGATTGTAGCAAGCGTTCGGCCGTGTGATCAAGTAGAGATTGTAGTTGTACCTCTGCCGAAATTGGTGTGTTTGGTTAGTATCCTTTGATGGAAAACAGTCCATTTTAGTAGCAGTTATGTGATGATATGCTGGATAGATATTTGAGCCATTTCAATCGCACGCAATCTGAGCTTAATATATTGCTGTTTTGTTAATTTCAAATCCAGAAATAAGGCTAATGCCTCCTCCACTGTTTTGCATCGCTCGGAGTTGGTATACTTTTAAGAATTCGTTTTGTTCTCACTGGACTAGCTTTAATAACTTTTTCAATGATATCCACTTTTGTTAATTGGTTCTGTGATCGTAATTGATGTAGGAAAGATTCTTTTATATTTGTACAACCAATTGCATCGTTAACATCTTTAAGTTTCCGCCTCTTAGATTTATCGCTGCAGTTGTCCAATGATTTGCGTGGTCTTCCAACCTTATCTTGCTTTGCTGTTTCTGCAGCGACCACTTCTAAACACTTTTCACTTTTTATATAAAACTTTTGTTTACTGTAGCTAACTTCTTTGTAGCGTTTTTTTAGTACTTTTACAAAATTAGATAATTGCTCTTGTATTTCGGTGCTACACGAATTTAAGCTTAATTTTATTTTAACGTAAGTAAGAACATCTTCCTGGTTTTTATTTCTAAAATACTGTTCGGCCAGTTCTTTATAACCGAAGCTCTCCATATTTTTCTGAATATTTTTATTTGAGTCTGTTATGATTTATCACTTGCAAATATACGTACGTGCACGTAAAGGATTAACTTATTGTGTAATCCCTTATTGAATCCGTAGTTTTATATATTTTTAGATACATGTTATTCACACATTGATCTTCAATTTCATAGCAGGTAGTACTTAAATTGAACAAAACTGCACGTGTTATCCAGAGCTTAATATCAGGTAAAACTAATTAGTATCTCGCCAATATGGGGTTCTTTTTATCTTTAGTCGTTTAATGTCGCGATTATTATTATAAAATTGTTTATGACTTTGGCTGACCCTAACAGTTATATTAGAAAGAGATCATATGTTTACTGTAGAACCTATTGTGATATTTTTATTACTGATTTTTTGCTGATCAAAACAAAGCCATAAAACCCTTTCGCAGGTATTATATTTAATTATTTTAGTTTTAGGTAGTCTAAAGTAAAAAACATAAACCTTTAGGCAAAAAAGTGAAAATTTAATACACCATTGTATACGAGTAATTATAGGGCTGTTTATATTAGAGTAATTTGATTTTTTTTGGAGTAATTTCATTAAAATTAAAAAAGTGTTCTACCGGCGGGTCGTGGCGGGTGCAAAAGTATATATGGGGTGAAAGAAGACACCTTCGCCTTTCTTCGGGTGGTATACGTTTCTTGTTCCCTTTTGTTCCCTAGAAGTTCTATTCCACTAAAGTTTAAATTTTAGAAAAATATAGTAGTTTCATAAATATTTCATAACACCTCTAATATTAAACGCTAGAGCGGTAACCACTTACAACAACTAAAGACTATAATCCTACCAATATTATAAAAAGACCGCAGGCCATTATCGACGATAGCTTGCGAGTAGTGACCATTTATTTTTGACAAAAAACTGATAAAAAACACCTTTTACTGAAATAACAAAAAACAGTTGAGTTTGACAGCATGCCACGCCCACAATTATCAATAGTTTAACCTAATTTTTTTGGCTACCTTAATATGGATATATTAGCTCCAAAATGGCGTAAAAATTTTAAAAATCGGTGACAAAAAAAAATTTGACTTTTGGCCAATGAAAAACGATTTTCAGCCACTGTGCGACGCCTCCTAAACAATTTCTTAAGGGCTGTAGACTGACCTATAAAATTTTCTAGCAGCGCTATATGGTCCATTAATTAATTTTTTATTCTCAAACCCATGAAATTTTACTTTGTTTAAAAAATTTAATATATCAAAAAAAGTATTCGATTTGCAATCATTATTTTTCTTACTATCTGTACACAATGATGATGATAATGATAATGATTGTACTTATTGGGAAAACCAAAAAAATATAATTAAGAATATATATTAAGAACATTCATCAATATTCTACAAAATAATTATTCAAAAAACTTTCTTATTTGTTGTTTAGATATATACGAGCATATGCATTTCATTGCTCCACAGCAAATAACAAAAAAATTAATAACTAATTTAAATAATGAATTTGATATGAAAACTTAATAAAATGGTGTGGGAATAGCGGGAGGAGATGAATGTAGAGCATGTGGGGAGGAGAGCGAAACATTGGAACACTATTTGTGCCAATGCCCCGCTTCTCTCAAATAAGGTCCCGATATCTTGGGGGTGACATCTTACCGGACATAAGCCGATTACGGAGAATATGCTGGAGGAAATTAAGGAACTTTGTGAGTGACACGGAGTTTCTCTAGACCTTTGGGTCGATATGTCATGGTTAAACCCAAGGGAGCGCACAACAAGCCTTCACTGGCTTAAGTGTATGTCGTACAAAAAATCATTTTGATCTGACATAGATTTGCAAAAAATATCAATTTTGTTACCATCAATGAATTATTGTGAAATTTTATCTGTATAAGAAATCGTTATGATTTTGAATGAAAATTTTTATTCACATTTTACAGCTATAAACATAATAATTAACATACGAGTAGTTTGCAGATCATTATGTTAATTCTGTTTTATTTTTTGTTGATATTACTCAAGCTTTTGATAAAGTACGGCAAAATGGCCTCATATAAGCTTAAGCGTATTCTTCCCGCACACTTTTACCTAGTATTAAAATCATATCTGCATTAAAAATCATTTTATGTCCGTCCATGTTAATGGAGATTTTTCCTCGTTTGAATCTTTTACATCAGGAGTCTCACAGGGTAGTGTACTAAGTCCCATTCTATACAGCATTTCTTCAAATACAGCTTAGTTTGATTCAAAAATGGTTATGTAATAAATTGTAACGTAAAAGTTAATACGAAGAAATCAGTACACGTAACATTTACTATAAGAAAAGGTGATTGCCCATCGCTATTTTTAAATGGAAATTTTATTCGAAAATTGAAAAAAGTTAAATATTTAGGACTCTATTTGGGTAGACCATGTCCGTTAAAAAAACCAACATTTAAATATAAAAACGAGAAAAATGTATTGGCTGTTGGGCCCAAAATCGAAACTTAGTTTAGGAAAAAGATTATTTTATATAAAACAATACTAAAACCAGTTTGGACTTATGGTATTCAACTCTGGGGAACTACTAATAACTCAAATGTCGAAATACTTCAGCGATATCAATCAAAAACTAAGTAACTAGTACTAACTAACTAACGCACCATGGTACATAAACAATAACTCTTTATATATAGGCAAACTGCGAAGCTACTTGGCTTGTCTGCAGAAACACCCATAGTGTTCGGCAGGAATCGAACCTGCCACCTTCGGACTACCAGTCTAGTACACTAGCTACTAGCCTATGAAGGCACTCAAAATATCCACAATAAGACAGGAGATTAATAGTTAGTACGAGATATCTGAACAGACTTAGTAGTAGTACAAATCTATTAGCCATTACACTTTTGGACGATAGTGATGTGATACGTTAACTGCAAGGATTTCATGTTCTTCATGTACCCTTCAGAGGCTAAGCTTCATATATCTAATACACAGACATACGTATATACTCGTACATATCCATGAGTACATACATACATACATACATACTTACAATATTTACATTGCATATTAATTGTATTACATTTTTATATATTAGTTTAGATAATACTTATTCTATTTGTTTTTATTAAGTTCACTTGGGCTTAATAATATAAGTTACTCTTTATTATTTATAAAATTTACTTAATGTTTCTTGTAAAATAATTTGCATATTAATGAAATTGTAAAAAAATTGTGTTACTTGATATTTTCCATTTGTAAATAAAATTATTTACATGAATTCATAAAATCCATACTCAAACTACTTATACAACTCGATTTTAGTTAAACATTTGAAAAAAAATCCATGTCGATCTAAAATTGCACATCTCTGTTACAGTATGATTTTAACTTTGATTTATAACTAGACAATTTTAATTAAAAACAACTTAATAATATATACATTAATTTCAGTAATATATACATACATTAATTTCTTAATGTTTTTGCAAGTACAGTCTACGTACGACCCACATACATTTTGTTAAACTTATAAACCAAACAAATGAAACTTTCGTTGATGCAGGGGGCAAATTACGGCATTCGATATCGATCGAAATTTCAAACAAACTTTGCTTGAATTGTATTGAAATTTCGATCGATATCGAATGCCATGATTTGCCCCCAGATTTGTTTTAGATATATTTTTATTTATGAAACAATAAACAAAAATTTACCACAATAAAATCTTACAACTATTAATAAAAAATAAAAAAAAATGATGAAAAAATGCATATGTATGCATACGTTCTCAGCTGCGGATACCACATATTTCAAATTATTTTCGAACATCATCACCACAAAGTTATCTTTTACAGAAAACGAAAATCATAGACACTAAATCCTTTTTTCCAAAATAGATTCAAATATTATTATCAAAACTAATAGGGATATCATATTTTTCTCAAAGTTGGTTACGTTATTCATGGCTGTTTCCTTTTAGCCTTTGGTGTAGTTTTTTTTATTTTTTTATTTTTTTTTTTTTTTTGGCAAATCTTTCTTGTTGCGGGCATAGAAATTTTTATGAATTTATTGTAAAATTTGGATACATTCCAGACACTTGATGCCCGTTTGTGAAAAGAAAAATGAAATCAATAAGTCATAATATTCAACATTTAATTGCATGAAAATGTAAAGGGAAACATTGTTGACAAACATTTTTATGGAAAATTTTTAAGAAACATGTCAAATGTATATTTTTTTTTATTTTAAATACATTAATACTGTAATATACGACTTGTTGTTGTTGTATTGTATTGATCAAATAAATAAATAAAAAATAACTTAATAGGGATGAGATTACAATTGAGTTTTTATTCATAATCGTTTATATTCACGAGCAGATGAAGTTATTTATACATGACTTCTTTAGTTTAGTTCACGTGATTGAAGGAAATCTTGCTCACAATCACATACCTGTATGGCGTCTATTTGTAGTGCAAGAACATAGTGTTTGCAACATCAAAAAATTTTTGTAAATCGATTATAATTAATACTTTACTGGCCCCTTTTCAACAGGCCCCAAGCTGGCGCTATGATGTAGTACATTAGCGTAGTACAGTGAGTTATCAATCGCTACCGCTATTTTTAAGTGACCAGTGGTATGCCTTCATCACTTAAATAATCCAACAACAATTAACAACAACGCCACACTAACATAAATAAGAAAAACTCATGATGTTGATGACTTGTTTTGAACAGGGATCGAACATACATAGGTTCCCAGTCATAAATTGCTTTGTAGTCAACGCCTTAACTTCTACAGCCAACAGAATTTTTATTGCTTTTGGTGTTGCTATTCAGTTTCACTGAATTTTTCACTTTGACTCTTCTTCCAAAGCTTTTCTTTCCAGAGAAAAGGATTTATGTGAAATGAAAATTTATAAGAAAAAGTGTTCAATACTTTAATAATACTTTCTTAACCTGAACTTTTATTGGACTTTTTTTTTGCAATTGAATATAAAAATTTTGCACTTTTTAGAAAAATGGCATAATTTTACTTTTTTTTCGCAATTTATGTGTGGTTTTTTCCGAGTTTTGGTTTGTTGTTAAAATTTGCCTATTTTTTAATGGGAAGATTTTGATCATATTTATGTGTTTATAAATTTTTTATTTTATTTATTTCGTTTTTATTATTATTCCTATTATTATTATTATTATTATTATTATTATTATTATTATTATTATTATTATTATTATTATTATTATTATTATTATTCCATAGAAAGGCTTTTAACTGAGATTAGAGTTTTAGCAGTTTCTAATAAATTTTTGTGGTTTATTTCTGACTTTAACAAAACTGTGACAACATATTTGCTCTTTTGAATTTTCGACCTTAATTTTAGCAATTTTTCTTTCACACATTTCAGGTTTCGTTTCCTGGCTTCGAACAGCGTTCGAAGTTTTGTTCAACGTCAAGTGCCTTTTCGACCTCTCGAATATGTTTCAGTGTTTGCCATCAATAAATTTTTGAGATCTTTTTTGTCCATTTCGAAATTTCCGGAATGGAATAGAAGTCATAATTAAAGCTAATTTTTAAGGTTTTTTCGGATTTCAAAAATTTTCAGAAATTTTTCGAAATCTTTAATCTTTTTAAAATCGTAGTGATTTTCTTCCAATTTTACCAATATCTGTAAGATTTTTTTTTAATTTTCCACAAGCTTTTTTTATGACTTTGAACTCATTTTAAAACCGTGTACGATTTTTGTTGTTGTCATAAGTGAAATTTTTGTTTACTTGGGAAAAAAAATGATTTATCACAATTGATTTGCGAAAAAAATCAGTTTGAAACTGTAAAATGGATTGATAAAGTTCTTTAACGAGAAAATTTTACCACAGAAATAGTAAATTAATTTAAAAAATATTCAATTAAAAAATTCCAAGGATTTGTTGTAAACTTAACTTTTTTCAATTGCCCATTACTTTCAAATAAATCAATAGCTCTGGTGTACGAAAGTAAAAACAATTTTTACTTTCGTCTCATTCATAATCCCCTTTAATGCTACGAATTATTTACAGATCGATACACATCATTTTGTTCATTTATTTGCCTCCTCCACCGAAACCAGCCTATAAAATCATACACATTTGCATTCTAACCCTAAAGGAAATTTTCAGTTTTAATACAACATTTTAAAAAGGGTAAAATGAAATTAATGTCGATGTAGAGACACATGGATATTAATTTATGCACCCAGCAGATACAAGTTAAAAATTGATTTTGCGAAAAATTAATGTACATAAATAAGTTAAGAAAGAAAAAACGGTTAAGAAAGAAAAAAAACGACATGTTAAAATGGTGGTAAAAATCATAAAAAGAATTTAGTAAATGTCGGAATCAAATAAATTTTCTTCCCCTTTTCACTAACTTAAAAACAATCATGAAATTTTGGATCTTCCAATAGTGATTTTGGAACTTTGCCAGTCAATAGCGCCATCTGTCGAATTCGCCGTCGTTTACTCAGCTTGTTTTGCCAATTAACCATGGACGCATATGGCGTTCAGCAACACGTGCAAATGTTTTATTGAGATGGGTGTTCAGTTCCGCGCTTCCCCCATTTACGGTCGCCATAATCGTCCTACCGAGGGAAGAATTCGCAGTGTGATGGATTAATTTGAGACCACTAGTTAAGTAAATATTGAGCTCACAACCGTAAGATGACGAAATGTAAGATCTGTCGACAACATCGCCGCTGTTCGTGAGAGTTTGCAGGAGAATCTTAGGCAGAACTTGGCCTTTCGCAGACCGAAACTTGACAAATTTTGCACCCATACAAAATTCAACTGGTCCCAGAAGCTGAAGGAAAACGATTATAGACAACGACGTGTGTTCGATGAATGGCTCCTGGAGCAGTTAGATACTGACCCTAATTTCGATGAGGCTGTCAACGAACCAAATTTTGTAATTTTAGACGTTATTAATGCATATGAGACCCAAAACGTCCAATACATCCCAAAAATGTCACTGTTTGGTGTGGATTTTAGGCTGGCGATGTCATAGGTCAATTTGTCTTTGAAACTGATATTGCACAAGCCATCACCTTCAACGGCGAGCGATATATGTCACTGATTACCAACTTCTTTTGGCCTAAATTGATACGACGTGTAGGACGGCAGCAGATTTTAATCTGATTAGATATCAGCAACGAAATGATACATTTTATTTTAATAATTACTAGTTGGAAGAATATCCCGAATAAATTTCAATAATAAAGGCCTTCATGTAAACGTTTAAATACCTTGCAAACTGTGCAAGTTTCCACTCTCGTAAATGATCTGTAAGTTTTTTACGAAGTCCTTGTAAACTTGCGAGATAATTTAGTCTCGTGAACTTGCGTTGTTTCAATCTGCATTTGATGAGTCATATGGCAGCTGTATACTTTTATTAAAACAAAAACTGTGATATATAAAAAAAATAATGGCTATTTTAATTTATATTTCACTTTTAACTCCAAATGGTTATTTAAAAAATTACGTTTTGGAAAATATATTTTTAAGTCTTTTACTATGAAATATTCAAAACTCTCTTTAGGAATTCTAAAAATTGCTTTACATTTTTGTGTTATATTTTTTCGATTTATTTTTATTTTGACATTTCTCCAAAATTGACATTAGCTGTCAAAAGTTGTACTACAGTTTAAAATGGTGCTTCATGAAATAAGTCTTGTAAATGTGTCCAATTGCATAAATGGCAGATTTAGTGAGTACCCTTATTGTAAATTTAAAACTTTAGGCTCGTTTTCTGTAAAACTATTTTGTTGAGTTACAACGTTATTGCTTCCTTACGAATTCATTCATATTTATATTACATTTTCACAATTTTCAATTTTGAAAAATGCAAATGTCAATTTTTTTTCTTTTTGCAGATACCACAAATGCACATTGCAAACATTGAAAAATTACCCTTAACAACCACTGGATCACCATTGCTAATACGTTGCAAAACATTTCTTTCTGTTACGTTTGTCATACCTAAAGATTCGGAGTGTCATGATGTGTACACATCCTTATTAAAGCTCTATCAACCAGGTAGCGTGCCTTTACATACATACATGAAAATAAATTAACTTGACAATTTTTTCTTACAGTTTCCATTAACAAATTGTATTGTTTCAATTATCAACCCGCCAAAGATGATTTTCCCAAAGATGCTGGTTGGGAATATTTTAAGTTGGAAAATGAATTCAAACGTATGCGTGTTCCAAACGACACATGGACTTTATGCAATTTAAATGCAAATTACGAATTGTGTGATACTTATCCCAGGCAAGTTTATGTACCACAAGAGGCTAATACGGCCATGTTAATTGGCAGTTCACGTTTTCGCTCTAAGGGAAGATTGCCAGCATTAACATATTTACATTCCAATAAGGTAAGCATTTTACATTGAAATGAGAACTTAATACGAGTATAAACAAATGCACACATGTCTTTCCTTAATTCGTTTAGTATCCTATTGTGGAGTTTTTATTTACTATTAGAAAACATTATAATAAACATTCTAAAGGGCTACCATCTGGCAAGATTCTTACGTCTACTAAAATATGAACGTTTTTATTTACAGCTGACGAACTCATATCATTACGAATGTTGAACTCGTTATAAAAAATCTTAAGACTATATTTCTATTGTGTTTTTTGTGTGTATAGAATTCGACATGAATTGTAATATAAATTAATCAGAGGCCGAGTTACCGTATATGTATTTATATTTGTTCCTTTTAACTCCTAGAAAGAGCATAGGGCCGTTAGTTTCGGTAATTAGGTTTTGTTAAAGACGAATGATTGATTAGGCCAGAACCTCCGATCCTGGTATTGAGGCTGCTAACATCGCATCCAGACATGCAGATGCGCAGGGATTTAGTCCATGCATCTAATAGGGTTATAACGTCCATGGTCAGTTAGATAATATATCCTACATCGTTATAAATTTTATTTTCGTTATCGAACAACTACTATCGAAATTGGCGACGAGGTGTTGAAAACCTCCACGGGCTGGAAGCGATAAAGCTACGGACAGTTGCAGTTTTGGTGGTAGTAGGGTAGACATACATATGTCCTTCGAAACAAAAAGGCCTCTTTTGAAAGTCTAAAAAGTTTAAAACATTTTGTAAAAAATGCAATTTGATAATAGAATTTGCTTACACATTCGTCACTTTCTAATACATACTATATTGTAATTGTCTTCAGAATTAGAAGACAGTGAATATAGTAAAAAATTGGCGTTTTATATATAATTATTATTTCCTACAAGATTTACACGCATTGTCTTTTTTTAATTAGATTTGCATTTGCACATTTCCCAAAAATTTATAAACTAAGCCTCCAAAAATTGCATTTTCTCTAATGTTATTGTTTTTCATAAACATGTGACATTTTCGCCATTCATTCATTCGATGAGTGATGAAATTTTATTCAATACGAATATCGATTATGATTAAACTAATATGTAAATGTTCGTTTATCGATTCAAAAACTAATAGTGAAGGCGAGGCGGTATATACATTAATGCGGAATATATTTATAAAAACAGGAACGAAATGCGTTAAACACAAAAGCATTTGCAATAATTAAAAAGGTAATAACAAATATATATGTATAGTACATAGAAAATTACACATAACATAATGTAAAAGAATTACTCACAATTTTTTATTTAAAAGAATTCACTAAAAAAAATTTTAAACTATTAGTATTGCTGTTTAAATGCTGACATAGTGAAAGATTATTCCAAAATCTAGCAGAATGTACATAAAATTGCCATTCGGAGACTAGGTATTGATGTCGAGGTATAATAATGTTTCGGTTTCGTAGCGATTGAAAAAAAACGTATATTTTCAAATATAAATTTGGGAGTTTGCAAATAATTCACACCCATACAATAAGGAAGGAACAAAGTATGTCTTCGCAAGTAGAATTCTAATTCTGTAGGGTGTGAAGTATTGTGTACACCAGAGCGCTCATAATTTAAAATATAACTGACCAACCAGTGAGTTTACATGATCTTTCGAAGTCAAATGGTTATTAAAAATTATGCGTAGATTTTTCGCTCTATTAACGATTTCAATTTTCTCACCATTCAAAACGATATCTCCAGAAATAAAAGGAGTCATACTTTTATGCAAATTACAATACATTTGGATTTTTTAGGGTTCAAACTGAGCCCATTTGCACTAGCCCAGAGATAAATTTAATTTAATTCGTTATTTAACTGTGAGACACCTGTGGCTGTGTTTTCATCTGCGGTATTTATTTTTTAATTTACAAAAAAATAAACATTTTTTTTAAAAAAAGCTTTTCAAAAGTTTGTGTGCAATAAATAAATTTTGTAATAAGAAATTATTAGTTTTATAAAGAAAACAAAAAACTTTCTTAATGTAAAATAATAACTTAATTACGAATCCCTAGATAAAATGAACAAAAAATTCACGAAACATCGGGAAATATGGAATAAAAAACTGCACTTTTATTGTCATAAAAACTCGTTAGGCCAAATTATCCGAATAAAATAAATAAGTAACATAACAAACCTTTTATTTTTTATTTTTGGAAATTCCAAGAATCATTTGTCGCAATAAGTTATAAATTATATGTATTGGTATATCCTAGACTTTTATATACATATGCTATCAAGAGTGATTTCCACTAATATTTGCTAACATGCAACAAGTAGTTTTTAGATTTTTTCTTTGGAAAGATCTACTTATATAGATACTAAATTAATTTACCATTTTCATTTTGCATTTCCATACAGGCTTCCATTTCCCGTTGTAGTCAGCCATTGTCGGGCTTCAGTGCACGTTGTTTAGAGGATGAACAGATGCTAGAAACTATACGCAAAACTAATCCCAATAGCGACTATATGTGTGTTGTGGATACCAGACCCAGAGTAAGTTATATAAAACAAACGAATAAGAAATTGGAATAGAAAATAATGACAATAGTAAGTAAGAAGTTTCGACTTCAAGTTTGATTTAAGGGCCCTATTAGATGAATTTTACATTATTCAATTTATTTCAAAACTTTTATTGCAATATTTATTAAATATAAAAACTAAAGAAAAATGCTTCATTGCACTTAATAAAAGTATGGGCACACTTCATTAAAATTTTTATAATATTGGTTAATTAAAAAAAATTAATAAGTTGGTTAATTAATATTCAAGCTTGAGGTCTTTTATCGTTTAACAAATTTTATTTAAAACTAATCGATATTTCGATACTCATGATACTCAATGAGTATCAAAATATCGATTAGTTTTTAATAAAATTTGTTAAACGATAAAACACCTCAAGCTTGAAAATTATATTAACCAAATTATTATAAAAAAAGGTCAAAAAATTAATACTGAGTTGGTAATCCTTTTTGTTTTATAGCAGCTTCCAGTCGTTTTGGCATAGAATTCTCCAATTTTTTCTTGACCTCAATCCCAATATTTTGCCATTCTTTTACCAGTGCCTACGTCAGCTCATTAGTTTTCGTATTACCCGCTTTTTCACTCCATTATCCAACTACATATTTAGCACTATAGGATTGGGAATCAGCGATTGAAGTGGATGCGGTAAAAAATGAAAAATATTGTGTGCAATTCACACATGCACAACATGACCCGAGTGCGTAACTGGTTTTTTTTAAATAATATTCAATACATAGTATTGTCCATAAGCCTACCTCAGCAGTGAACATACATCCACATAGAGTCACTCATCCAGGAGTTGTGTCAGTAGTTGTTAGACTATTTAAGTGATGAAGGCATATCACTGATTACTAAACAGTTCTGGCAGCGATTGATACTCTTCTACGGTAATGTACATCGCAAAGCCCTTCTTGGGCGGTAATGTTACCTGAATCGTGGGCGAAGTAAAACAATTAATAAAATGGCTACACATATAGCTTGAGGAACTTAATGCTTCTATTTAACACCAGAGGCGCTGTAACTTTGCTATAAAAAGAGAATTAAGCTCTCTCTCTCTATCTGTCTTCTCATTTCACCACCTGTCATCTCTTTTCCAAAGAAGTAACTCTTCCACTAGTAGCCATTAATTGCTTGAGTGTTACTTTTCTTTATATGTATAAAAAAGAGCAAAAGATGTTAAACTTGCTTGCATCCGAGGATAGCGCTTGGTCCCAAAAGTCATTTGTCTGACGTAAATACTCATTGGCATATTTTAAACGCTTCTTTTGAAATGATTTATGGGATTACGTCCAGCAATACGACAATTGAAGTTCGCCTCATGCAGTGCGCTCCAAACTTATGTTTAATCTCACCAACGATCTGTGATGAGGATATTTTTATCTTTTTATTAATAATGCTGCATTGTAAATTTTTTAAATGAAACAAGGTGAATTTTTGTGTAAAATTTATCATTTTATCTAGAAAATATTTTTGTTTATTGAAAAGTGCTTAAGTAAGTCTATTAAATCAATCGTTAAGTTGAAAGTGCATACTGTGCCACTAATTTAGTTCGCCACTGTATATTAAATAAGCAAATTAAAATCTACATAAAAGACAGTTTTTAAATGTCATTTCTTTGTGTTTACAAATAATTTTTCTTTGCAAGACATTTTTCAGACTATTTTTAAAATAATGCATATTTTTCTTTGATGTTGCTTGTTTCAATTTCCAGATAAATGCTTTAGCTAACCGTGCTGCGGGGAAAGGTTATGAGAATGAGGCATTTTATGAAAATATTAAATTTCATTTTCTGGGCATTGAAAATATTCACACACAAAGAACCAGTTTGCAAAAGTTAATTGAAGCTTGTGAACAAAAGACGCCAACTATGAGCGGATTTTTGAATGCTTTGGAATCATCAGGTTGGCTTAAGCATATACGCTCCATTTTGGATACATCAAGGTAATTATTATTTTTATTAGTGTACTAGACTAGTAGTCCCAAGGCCGCAGGTTCGGTTCCTGCAGAAAGACTCGGGGGGTTTCTGTAGACAAGCCAAGTAGCCTTGTTTAAAAAAATAATAATAATATCTAAAAAAACAATTAGTTTTTGCAAAATGTTTTGTTTGTTGTGGCTTTAGCTGTTCATATGCGGACATTTCATTGGTCGCTAAACGAAATCGTCAGTGAACTTCAAGCAGTTTGAAAACATTCAACATTCATTCGTATGTTTATCCCAAAATAATAAATTTCAATATTAAGTATTTAAAAATACTTAATATTGAAATTTATTATTTGGGATATTCTCCCCAACTAATCATTGGAAACAATAAAATAGACTCACGTTGAATAAATTGTTTGTTGTGTTGTTTGTATAGAAACATTCTAAGCCTATTATGATTATGCATTTTTTGTAATTCATATGCAATATTGAATTCTCATATTGTATTTGATTTATGTGGCATAAACATCCGAGGTTGCATGTTTTCAAACTGCTTAAACTTCACTGACGATTTGGTTTTAGCAACCAATGAAATGTCGGCATATGAAGAGCTAAAGCCACAACAACCGTAGATAATCATGACCAACATTGTGTAGTTCTGAGAAGTAGGTTTCTAATATAAAAATAAACTGAATATAATTTCTTTTCGACACTTTATCTGTCCCACGATTTCTACATATCGCTCCTTTAATGGAACATAGTTACTATCTCAAAAATCAAAAAAGTATTCCTCAATATCCATATTTATGTACATGTAGAAACAAAAATAGCGTAATTTCTGAAGCTAAAGTGAAATTACTCCAAAAAGTTTTGATATGGAAGCAAAAATTTTAAAAACTTTAATCGCATTTTGCCAATTTCAACTTTTTTGTAATATGACTATATTGCATTAAAAGAGCGATATGTACTCGATAATTCGAAAAATTGTTTATATGAAAATTTATTTTGCTATTTTTTTTTCTTTAGTAAATCTAGGAAATAATAAAATAATATTTTATTACAGTTTCATTTCTAAAGTTGTTGATGAGGGCGTTTCAGTTGTTGTTCATTGCTCTGACGGTTGGGATCGTACTGCACAAGTATGCTCATTGGCTTCATTAATGCTGGACCCGTACTATCGAACTATTAAAGGTTTTCAGGTATATAATTGATATTTTAATATACATGGTTGATGAATATTAAATTCTTTTCAGGCTTTAATTGAGAAAGACTGGTTGGCTTTCGGTCACAAATTTAGTGATCGTTGTGGTCATATACAAAATGATGCGCGAGAAGTTTCGCCCATATTCACGCAATTTCTCGATTGTACTTGGCAATTGATGTCACAACGTAGTGATGCCTTCGAATTTAATGAACGCTTCCTTCTAATACTACACGATCATGTACATTCGTGTCAATATGGTACTTTTGTAGGCAACTGTGAAAAAGATCGTTTGGACTTGAAATTATCCGAAAGGACATATTCTCTATGGGGCTATATGGCTAATCATATGAATGAGTATATAAATCCATTGTACAAACCCAATGTTGATGAAACGATTAAGGCTAATTTATCACCACAATGTATTAAGTAAGATTTATTATCTATTACATATTTATAAAATTCATTATAATATTAATATCAACAATAAATTGTGTCGCATTTCAGATTTTGGCGCGGCATGTACAGTCGTTTTGAAAGCGGCGTGCATCCACGGGAGCCACTAGGTGACTTGTTGTTGGCTAGCAAGGATCACACAACATCCCTGGAAGATCATGTTCAGCATTTAACGAAAGTATGTTAAATTGCTAAATTATATTTTTGTATATTCTTTTATTATTGTCGATTGTTTAATTTCATAGCGCATCGCTAGCTTTAAAAACTATATCTCGAAATCTGCTAAAAAACTACAAGATGCTACTTCAACCAAATCGAATACCAAAGAACCTTCTAATGCCACAGATACCAATGACAACAGGTGAGCTTAATTTCCCATATGCAATTTATTTTGTTTTAATTGTATTTGTCCCTTTCCGCAGATATAATTATGACAAAAAGATGAGTGAATTATCCTCGGCGGATGATGATCATCCTTTAAAGCCTTCTGGTGGTGAAAGAGTGAGCAGCGGCGAAGGTGGAGGTGGCATGTCATTTGCTAGTTTGTCGGTATGTATTATCAAATTCTTGTAAATATTTATGATGAAATGAAGTTGGTTAGAACTACTTTGCTTAATCTCTGGGTGTATTCGATTATTTATTTATAAAAAATATACTCTATGAAATAAATTTGTAAAATATATGAAATGGAGCGGATGACTAGACCTTTAGCGGCCGAAGAAGATACAAAAATATTTAAAAAAACATACATATGTGTATTGGAATTCAAGAATTATAAGAGAAATAAAATAATGTTTTCAGAAAATATTATAATATGAAATACTGGTATCAGTAGAAATAGTATCAAATATCTCGAATATTCAGCTTCAGCAGGCATTTTCTATATTCGATTATTTTATATAAAAGTTTGTCGTTGGCTTAGGTAGGTATTAGTGAGCTGCACAAAATGTTCTAAAAGTTCTATGTTCTATTGCACACTACTTCCAAACACTGTATTTCAGTGTAAACAAGACATGCATCTGACTAGAACAAACCAATTATCATTTGAAAAGTGTTTCTCTACAGTGCTTGTGTTTTCAGAACAAATAGAATATCCAAAGGAATACCCGAAATGAAATAAAGATACGGTAAATAATAGCAGAAACACCGAGTACAACACAACATTTCGTACTCATGCTACTGAGAGAATTACTGAGATGGTAAAGCAACACATTAAACTATACACACACATGTACATACATATGTAGATGATGCGTGTTAAAAAATATGTGTGCGCAAAGTTTTTCTCAACGTTCACAACATATTCAAGAAAAATAAAACTCGCTAGGTCTACTATCAAAACATTCAAGCATATTCTGAATGTTCTACTTCAGTTTTAATGTTCTATAGCATCTTTGTTCTGTTCGGCTTTATTTTGTTCCAACATTGTTCTACTTCAGTTTTGTTCTATTTTTCAATGTTTTTACTGTTAAGAAAAACAAATATCTTTTGAAGTAAATGTTTTGAAATGAGAGTAATAAGCACATCCTATTTGAAATTTAACGAAATTGCTTGTAAGCCATTTTTCGTATGCTTGTGCAGCTCTCTACTAGGTATATGCCTGCATTTCATTGGCGCTAACCAAATCATTTCATTTTGCCTTATAAATACTTTCATTATCACCCAAAGGGCGATTAATTGTATAAAGGCGTAAAAAGAAAAACAAAAAGTCAATTATCAGGCCTGTCACAGAAATCAATTTCGATCGAAAGTGGAATTAATTCCGTATTTTGCTTCTCCAGAAAACAAAAAACGAAATTGTTTTTCGGAATGAAACCACTTTTAATTTCATGATCGAATTTGCATTTTTTGTATCTGATAGTACAAAAACAAATTTAAAACTTTCTTGATTGAATAAATAAAATAATAAAATACGGAATCAATTCCACTTTCGATCGAAATTGATTTCTGTGACAGGCCTGTATAATTGTTTGTTGTGTTGTGATTGTACAAAAGCTTTCTAAAGCTATTATACTTTTGTCTTTTTTGTTGATTACAAATAGAAAAATATGGTTGAGTTCTATTTGAATTCTCATATAGTATTTGTAGTTTGTGGCATAAGTATACGAGCTTGAATGCTTTTCAATCATGATTTGGCTAAAAGGGTACTGTTGATTTGGTTAGCGCCAATGAAATGCAGGCATATACCTAGCTAAGCCAACAACAAACAATAAAATATTAAAATAGTTATTTTGGAGAATATTTTGAATAAATTTGATAAATATAGTTATTTAAATATATAGTTAAATATAGTTATTTTTAATGTTGCAAGGTAAAGTTTGAAATAGCTAATTGAATTTTTAAATGAAAGTCGGTAAGTAAATGACGCCAAAGTGTAATAAAACTGACACGAAAAATACAATAATCAAAATCAACAAATAAAGATTTACTTAAATTATTTATTGTGGATTTTAAGGTACTCTGACCTAAAAGCTGGCGCTTAAGCCAGCTCTTCAGTAGACATTTTGAAAATTTTTCTTTTTTTAATCTCCACTAATAAACTGGCATAAACACCGGAGAAACGACAGGCGTATGAATTTACTTCAAGCCTACAACAAATAAATAAATAAATTTTATGAATGAATAATATGCCAAATAGTTTTTAATGAAGTGATTTAAAAAAATTTATATTCGCATGGAATCGTAAGTATTTCCAAATTAGTTAAAGATACTAAAGGATTTAAATGTTCAAATGATAAGCAAATATTCCAAAAAGTTAAGAGGATATACTTCAGTGCAACAACGTAGAATAAAATTGCAAAATTTCAAATTTCGAATTACCGATATTTTTTTGTCAAGCTATTAATATATTTGTTAAACAAAAAGGCTTAGGAGAAGTTAGAATAACTCTATTAAATGTGGTAAGATTTAGATTTTCTTTGCAAACTATGACAATGATTTAAACCATTAGGCGCTAAATATAAATGCAATCAATCATAATAATTTGATTATGTTACATGTCATGTTATAACAGGAGAAGCAAATCTAAGATGTATGTAACAATTAAAATTAATTATGAAAAAACCAATACAATAATAATTCTATTTAAAATATTATTTAAGCACAAGGTCTTATTAAACGATTAAAAAGTTTTCTCGGTAATTATCGATATTTCGATACTTTTTGAGTACTACCATCTTTCTGAAGAATTATTAAAAAAGTTTAAAAAATTATAGATACATTAATATTTGTCAATATTATTATTGTTAAATATCGGTAATGTTGTGCTTGTTAAAAGATTGTAAAGTTTCGTGAGGTTTGGAGTGGAACAGCTAATCGGCATGCTGTAGAATCCAATATTACAATATAAATATTTTGTTTGTTTTAACTTTTCATGATTGACTAAAAATACTTTGATATCAATTTATGTTAAAAAAAGACCCGCAATATCGTCCAGTCACATTGCGTCCTACTGTACTATATTTTACATATTTATATATAAAGTATATAATAAATAAATATGTTTCATTTGAATATATATATGTATGCCATTTAAACACTTTATAGGTTTAATGCCTTTTTTTTTAATTTTCATTCGAATAACCACATTATATGAGAATTAAGAAAACTATTTTCAGCATTAAAAATATACATGTCATTAACATTTACTTATAAAACAATATTTACTTCTTCAGCTCTCCGATGAAGTTGATCCCAGTACCTTGAATGAGGAAATTAATTCGGTAGCCGTGGATTGGAAATCAATGCGCAATGTCACGGCTTGCTCTTGCTCAACACCTTTTGATCAGTTCAGCAAGAAAACTCATTGTTGGAGATGTGGCGATATATTCTGTCAACGTTGCATTGATAAGAATATACCTTTGCCCGGTTTGGATAGTGGCAAACCAGTGCCTGTCTGTCATACATGTTTTCGTTTGGTACAAAAGATTAGCCCATAAAGTTATGATGAAACAAAAACTATTCGGTAAAACGGAATTCCTTTATCGCCTGTTTACTAAGCGTAAATCCGATGTGTTTAATTTGTGGGATGCCTGACTATACAGTTAATAAATAAAGACAATGGCGTTGCTAATGCTTTAAAAATAACAAACTATTTAATTAATACAAGCCGATAATCTGTCTGAGTGTGTTTCAAATGAAAGACTAATATGAAATTTAAAAGATAAAACATTAAAATCTCGTGTGCGTATGAAAAGATCGTGAGTGTTCTATTTATTTTTCCCTAATTGTATGAAAGCAGTAAAATTTTAGCATCAAGTTATATTAATATTAAAAACTTAAATACAATAAAAACAAATCGAATTGCATTTTAAAGTAAAAATTCAAATCTTTGAAAATCGAATTAAAATGTCTAAAAACATATATTTATGTATTTTAAGTTAATTTTTTAATAAGTCCAATTTTTGTTTTGTTATTGTATTTACATATATAAGTTATACACATATAAATCCAAAAGAAGTTTAATGTATTCAAATCTCATTAGTTTAAAGTATATTATTTAGATTAAAATTGCATGTTAGCACAAATTATAATTTTAAATTAAATTATGAAAAAATTAAATTTTGCCCAAAAAAAATGTTTATGGCTACTCCTTCAAATACATATTTTTTGACTTTATATCAGCAAGAAACAAATAATGATTTAAGAATCAAGGATTATGCCCTTAAAACTCTATATAGTTTTGTTGCGAAACCGTATAAATTGGAATATTTATTGAATAACAATACTTTGATACATTTTTTTTCCACAATTGTTACCCAATTTTATTTCAAAATTATATCAAAAATCTTTTCAGATAGAAGGGATAGCAAAACCATCATTTTAAAAACTCCAAAGGAAAACTATTTTATAATTGCTATCCGGTAACTATATGTCTTAAACTATTTAATGAATCATTTATTTGAGCGGTTATTTCTAAATAAAAAATATACATTCAGATTTCTGAAATATTTTGCCAGATAATTGCATTTAGTAGTTGGTTGAAGCTTAACTTGGGGCGTTATGTCTAAATTTTTTTCTGAGAAGGTAGCCGAAAATTGAGTTATCCTTGCGGAAAATTTCCAGGCTCAAAGCCAATCGAATGATAAAGAAATTTAATCATTAACATTATTTATTTGGAATTTTTGTTAAACTTACTTTACGTTTTAAACATTCTTTGTGTTGTGGCTGCATTCCACTGAAAAAATAAATAAATCGGGGGAAAAAGGCAAAAACACAAATGATTGTTAATGGTGGGCATCCTGGATAAATATCTAGCAAATTCACACACCAACAATGAATTGCTAATGGCGGTCAATAATTTTGCTATCCCTTAAAGTATGCTATAAGTATTTCGACAACAAACTCAAATTAATACCTGCTGCTTTTTCTGTTGTTCTGGGCTCCTGGTATTTCATAAGCATCGCAAAATTTACTTAAATTTTGTTGTGACGTCACATCAAAACGATACACTAAGAGCAAAAGAGTGGTGGTAGTGTTCGTTTGATATCGAATAAAAGGCATTTTGTCTTTAATTCTTGAGACAATTGGGATCAATTATTATTTTATTATATGTTTATTTTGTTAATGACCAATTATTATTATTTTTCAGACAAAAAGAGGGGAAAACCAACTTTAAATAGTGATTTAGTGAGATTTTTGCAAAATATAATTTAAAAATTATATAAAAATGGAGGAAATAAGTAATTCTTTACAAAAGGAGTATTAAATAGGAAGACAATGCGATATGTCAAAAATAATAATATAGTCGAATGTTATGGGAAGGATATTCAGTCCGTAAGAATGAATGAATCGCTTCTTTCTACAAAGATTTAACTGTATATTTTATGTAAGAAATGTGCGACTGGAAAGGAACTCTCCCTATAATATTTATCAAGAATCTGTGTATTAATGAAAAATATTTTTTTATATGCCAAAAAGTGTAGTATCGGGATAAATATTATTACTTACTTCATTTTAACTCATTCCAGTATAACAAAAGACCGTAAAGAAAGTCCTATATTGTGTCAATTTGTCATTGATTCAATGAAGTTGAGTACACTGCTGACAACGATAAGCTTATTCACCTTCCCAGGCATGTGGTGGAGTAGCTCCAAATAGACTAAATAAATTTAATATGTGTGTACATACATATAATTTTTTACAATATTTTAATAAATTTTGTTGATAGTTTTGAAATCAATTAATTCTCTTATTTTTTTTTTTGACTTCTATATTTTACGTTAATTATTTCCATGCAATTTCAAGTCTTTCTGGAAAAAAAATGTTTTTTGCGATTGAACAATGTGATGGAAATCGATTTTACACACGAAATGAGTTAAAACTGAAAAAAGTTGTAACATATTTTATTAGTTTTGTTTTGCTTTTTATTTTAAATGTGGTTTAATACTCTTTTTTAAATTTGTTTTGATAATTTCTTATCAAAAAGGTTGTCTATATAATTTATATTACATATATTGGCCTGCTGTTTCTACCTTAAGAGTTTGAGATTGGCTCAAAAGTGATTCTCGAAATCGATCGGAGTTTTTTATACTTTATCGAAATGATCATCGAAAAATATAAAATTTACATCACAAATTTTAACACTTTTTCTACTAAGCAAATGAATAATTTTTTAAAACTGATAGTCATAGATGATAATAAAGTGAAGGAAAACCATTTTGTTGAGATTTATTTAAAACTTATTGTTGATTTATTAATTACTTACATTTTTATATTACATGACTATTTTATTTCTATTTATTTAAATCGCTTATGCAAGGATTCTAACTTATTTTTTTTGCACACATGACTTTTCACTCAAAATTTATCGATTTATGCAAAAAAAAAATTCTAAGTAGCTAATGATAAAACAACATATTTTTTATTTATTTTTTTCATTTAGTATTTTTTATTAAATTCATTATTCGAGATATTCTCCAAAATAGTTATTTATATAATTTATTGTTAGCTGTTTGCTAAGCTCAGTATGTGCCTGCATATCACTGGCTCTAACCAAAACATCAGCACTCTTCACCCAAGTCATGTCTGAAAAGCTTTCAAACTCATATACTTATACAATAATCAACACATATTATATGAGAATTCTATAGAATTCAATCATATTTTTGTACTTGTGATTTACAAAACAAAGTATTATAGTTTCAGAAATCATTTATACAAAAACAACACAACAAACATTTATAATTGGTTTGTGTTTTTTTTAGTTTTCTTATTCCTTTGTACAATTAATCGCCCTTTGGATGATTATGATATTATTTATAAGGCAAAAAAAAAAGAATTTATAATAATAATATTTATTAAAACCATTATTCGATATACCAACAGCAAACAATAAATTATATGAATTCTAAATTTTTTTCTCCATTTTTATAATTTTTAATCCTGCAAATGACAAATTCATTGTGGTATTTCTTTTAAATTATTTCGAAGTGTCTTCTGTCTATCGTTTGTTATGAAAAATATTTTATTTGCAAAGCCACAATTTTAATTTGAATATAAGTCATAGTATTTTTTAGCCCAATATTAAATAATTTTCAAATTAAAATAAAAAACTCCAAAGAAAAAGTCTTCAATTAGTATGTGTTAAAAAATATGTGATACGCGTTAATTGCGTTCCAAGTTTAATTTATGATTAAAAGACTTAGTTTGTAAGAATGCCGAAAATTCTAAATTTTATGTAAATGTGTGAATTTGCAATTTAGTAAAACAAAGTTTAATTAAAAAAATGCATTTCGGTCAAATTCAGTAATAATCTGACTGTTAAAAATTACCTAGTAAGCGAGTAAAATTAATACTTGTTCTCAAAACATAAGAACAGTTTTAGTTCTGAGGGGCATAAAGATGTTTATAAAAAATGTCCAAGGATAATATAAACGATTCGCCAATATTCATCTTCTGTTAAAGTTTTAAGGTTTAAAGTTATAGTTCATGTCAAAAAGTAAAACGAAATATATGTAAATATATATTATATATATTATACATATACATATGTATTAGTGACGTAACGAATATTCACATTCGTATTTCCGAATATTCGCCTATTTCTTGACATTTGGTTTCGTATTCGCCAAATTCGGCCGAACATTTAAAGAATAGTTTTGTCTCAAAAAATAAATGAAGAAAAATTAGTATTTCAAAGATTTATTGTTTGTGATGAGGTTTAGCTGTTCATACATTTATATTTCTTTGGTACTAACCAAATCATCAGTTAACTTTAACCGGTTTGTAAGTATTAACCTTCGTAAGTTTATACATAAACCTCCAAATACAATAGAAGGATTATATTATATATGAAAATTACAAAATATATAATCATAGTAATCTTATAATCTATATATATAAAAACAAGTCCGTATATGTACGTCGCCGAACTAATCATAAACGCGTCGAGCGATTTCAACCAAACTTATACGTAGGCAGTGGCCCATATATGGTTTATATGAAGTTTGGTTAAAATCAGATAACGCATGTGTGTGCGGTGCGTATGTGAAGTGAGTGTGTTTTTGCCGCAGGCATTTTTTGTACCGCATACAGCATTCATTAGTATTGAATACATTTTGGTCGTTTGTGTATTGGAGAGCATTGCACGGAGTGATGCAAATAGCAATTTGTTATCATTTCTCTTTTCTCTTTGGACGTCATTGGTGATTGATCTTATCATAATCGATTTTATTAATTTCTTCGCATTTTTTGATGAGTAAACCAACTTTATTAAAAACAAGTGTGTTTCTTTTCTTATTTTGTTTTGCCGTGCGAAGCAGGCAACGGGCCCGCTAGTATCCTAATATAAACTACTAATTGCTAATTTAAATTAAAAATATATATGTATATTTATTAATTTTATTGACCTTATGGTATGTAATTTATGGTTATTTTTATTCTATGACCTAGAGCCTGAATAAAAATAACCATAAATTAAAAAATATATATTTAATTTTAGTTGTATATCAGCTGTATATCGTTACCCACAGTTGAATGAAAATATATCTATAAATATATTATTCGAGTTAAAAGCTTAGAGCGATCCATTTAAATGTACATATGTATTCTTTACATCACACTTTTGCCTGTACGAACTTTCTATATTGAAAATCAAAAATCCGCTTCGTAAACGGTTGAAGTACTGTTTCTGTTTTTTTCTCCAAGTTTTCATCTTATTTCCATTTTTTTATCTGTAATTTTTTTCATGTTGTTACTTTTGTTCTGTCTTTTAAATAAAGGCCAAACATCGGAATATTACGATTTCAAGTTAAAAAAAAAACTACTAAAAAAGTATGAACAAAATTTATTAAAGATTACTGGACTATATATAACCAAGAGCGAAAGATCATAAAAAATATATCGCTACAATGTAAATTGACACAAATTCGTGAAAAATATGCTGAAACCGAAAAGAAAAATATATAAAAGGTTAGAAATCTCTAAAACTATAAGCAAACGCTTCAGCGCGAAAGTGTTGCAGATGCGAAAAGAGTCATTAAAACTTTAAATCACTTCATTCAAAGGAATGAGCAACGTCTATACATATAAAAAGTTGCGAAAATCTAAACAAGCTTCTTAATAAGGAGTAAAATTCGTAAAAGTCATAGAAATAGTTAAGTAAATTAAAGAAAAAACAAACGCCCTTATCGCTAATGAAATTTCATGTGAAGTCCCTGTTCCCTCTCCTCAAAATTTCGATCGGCAATTTCGTTTCGTTGCTTTATTTGTATGCCAGCAAAATTTTTTTCCATTTTTGTTCACGTGAAAAATATGTTCGTCATTTAACAATATACAAAATAACACATATAAAATGTTAAAAATTGAAATAACTCACTTAGAAAATATGAAAGAAGAATTAAACGCATGAAAAAATAACCGAATAAAATCCAAAGCTATATTTGAAGAAACTTTTCCAAGAATTGCATTGTTTTATACAGTTTTAATTTACTTATATCTTGATAAAGATATACGATTTCTATTTTTTATTTATTAATAAAATGTTGGATTTTAAAACATCACAATTTTAAAAGCATATTTTCTAAAAATTTTTATGTAGAGCATAATTTTGTTTGCCATGATTAATATAGAATAAGAGATATGAAACTATTGTGAAAACTTTTAAGCTAACGAGTAGTATTTAATTTAAATTTGAAATTAAAACTCACATGCTCCGATGATTATACAATTCATTATATATATCACCAAGGAAATACTAAGCAATTCAAAATTAACTTACGATTTTAAAATAAAACCATATTATCTAATTCGTTCTTATTTATTACCTTTAAAGGTATCCATGGATTCCACAATATTATTGAGTATATTATTGACCTTATTACACTACACAATAAGTTGCTCAATATTTTTAAACAGAATATTACGCAACTTTATAATTCTAAATAATTCTTTTTGCACAATATAAATCAAAAGACTTTTGATTTTGTTTAATATATTGTGCCAACTACTAATATAATATACACACAGACAATTTTATTGTACAACATCAATTATTGTACAATAATATTGCAAGTGTATGTGTACCTTAATTTCTTTCAAATCTATAATCTCCACTATATGTTAAAATAATACATACACGTACCTATATGATATACTTATAGAATTGTATAAGCAATAGTTGAATTAACAAGTCAATTTCCATACCAATTATACTGTATATGAATGTATATTTTTTTGCCCATTAACGAAAGTATCGCCGCACGCTAAAGAGATCAAGAGATATATGCATATTTAACATGCACAAGTATAACTGGCATTTTTCTGCGTAACTAATATATTTCCACTGAGTATTTTTAATCAAATATGTGTATGTAATTACGTTAAGTTGCAAAGCAGATAAATTAAATAATGTACTTCAATATACCACCATAATATACCCGTTTAGAAATCTGAAAAAAAACTAAAAGTAAAATATATTTACGTTTTAAAAATAATTCTAAAATATGTAGTTTTCATTACTATTCCCCACGATCACATTTGAAAATGGCATTCTCTTGCATTCGCAATCGAAAAATTCAAACTTTGTTAAGTTTTATTGTAGATTTTCTTAAAAACAATAACATACACTGTGCGTCGTATTTGGCTAAAACGCGTATCCATTGGTCAGAGTTGTAAGTATTATTTTTATATATTTACATTTATTTATTTAATATATACTTTATATAAATATGTAAAATACAATATAGTAAGACTAAGGTGACTGGATTAATTTGGGCGTGTTATTAACTGGTATCAAAGGAAGTGTTAAATAGAAAATGCACTTCAATTGATATTTGTTTAAATTATTTGGGATATTCTCGCAATTAATTTATTTTAAAGAATTTTTTATTTGCTCTATGTTTAGCTGCTTATTTATCAAATTCGTTATTCGAGATATTCTCCAAAATAACCATTTTAATATTATATTGTTTGTTGTTAGCTTAGCTAGGTATATGCCTGCATTTCATTGGCGCTAACCAAATCATCAGTACCCTTTAGCCAAATCATGATTGAAAGCATTCAAACCTTGTATACTTAAGCCACAGACTACAAACAATATATGAGAATTCAAACAGAACTCAATCATATTTTTCTATTTGTAATCAACAAAAACACAAAAGTATAAATAGCTTTAGAATGCTTTTGTACAATCACAACACAACAAACAATTATAATAGACTTGCGTCTTTTTGTTTTTTCTTTTTACGCCTTTATACAATTAATCGCCCGTTGGGTGATAATGAAAGTATTTATAAGGCAATGAAAAAACAAAATTTATAATAACAATATTTATCAAATTCGTTATTCGAGATATTCTCCAAAATAACCATTTTAATATTATATTGTTTGTTGTTGGCTTAGCTAGGTATATGCCTGCATTTCATTGGCGTAAAAAGAAAAAACAAAAAGACGCAAGTCTATTATAATTGTTTGTTGTGTTGTGATTGTACAAAAGCATTCTAAAGCTATTTATACTTTTGTGTTTTTGTTGATTACAAATAGAAAAATATGATTGAGTTCTGTTTGAATTCTCATATATTGTTTGTAGTGTGTGGCTTAAGTATAAAAGGTTTGAATGCTTTCAATCATGATTTGGCTAAAGGGTACTGATGATTTGGTTAGCGCCAATGAAATGCAGGCATATACCTAGCTAAGCCAACAACAAACAATATAATATTAAAATTTAGCTGCTTATATTTCTAACATTTAATTGTTGAATTGATTAGCTCCAAGGGCCATCAAAACGGCCCAGATGATAGCTAAGATGTTTGTCAAACTTCATAGTAAAAAAAAATATATTCAAAAAATTTCCGTCACCTTTTCCATAAAAAATTTGACAATTGCAATCAATTCGCTTTGCATAGACCTTATAAATGGGCCTTGGTTAGCACCATTGAAAAGTTGGACATATATATGCATATATACAGCTAAGCCCATAAAAATAACAATATTTTTTTAAATACATATTTGCCTAATTCTCAAAGTATGCTGCTATCAGCGTCAACTTTTTTATAAGGAGTTTGACAATTGCAATCTCGGCTTTCTTCAATTTGGCTTGTATATATGTACCTAATAAATGGGGCCCTGGATATCAGTCATGTTAAACGCTTTCAAAACAAATTTTTGAAATTTTTAGCTGTTCGTATACCGATATTTCATTGGCCGCTAAAACAAATCGTCAGTGAGCTTTAAGCAGTTTGAAAGCATTCAACCTCATATGTTTATGCCAAAGCAAACGTGTACAATATGGGAATTCTCTATCGTATATGATTATTACTAAATACATAATCATAGTATGCTTAGAATGCTTTTATATAAACAGCAAAACAAATAGTTATACTGAGCATGAGTAACATTTTATTTTTCTTTCAACATGTATACAATTAAACACCCTTTGGGTGTCAATCATGGTATTTATCATGGCAAAACGAAAAATAAAATCTTTATTTTAAAGACGATTTGGTTTAGCGACCAATGAAATGTCCACATATGAACAGCTAAAGCCACAGCTAACAATACATTTTTTAAACTATAATTGTTTAAACGATTACTTGGGAAGAATATCTCAAAATAATAAATTCAAAAACAAGATATTCAATTTTTTTTAAAACATGACTATGTCTAATAGTATATAGATTGCGAATCGGACAATTTTATTTTAATTTTTATTAATATATTAACGTTTGCAAACCTTAGATAAATTAGTTTAGTTTCGCTCCTTTAATGCAAAATGCGATTAGTTTTTAAAATGTCGGCCTTCACATGTCCACATTTCTGTATAGTATTTTTTACCATACTTCAGATTTTGGTGGATTCAAAATGGCAGACAACAGTTTAAATTCAGAGTAAAAACGTTAACCGAAAAATATCGTCAAGATCAAGAAAAGGAATTCCTCCCAATAGATATACAAATATGACCCTGCTAGTATCAGATAAACCTAAAAATTAGAAAGAATCTATGAAAAGTGTGATTAATAATGCAAGAAGAAATTAATTCCTTGTTAATGAATAATACATGGGATATTGTTGAAATGCCAAAGAATAATTAAAACACTTCTGTTGTAAAAATAACAACACTAAAAATGTTATTAACAGCGGCATCAAATAAACATTTGTTTCTATATCATATGGATGTAAAAACTGCAAACAGATATATAGTAGATTATATATTAACCAACCTGAAGCTTTCATGAAATGAAGAAAAAGTTTATGTAAACTAAATCGTAGTACATATGGTAGTAGAAGCAATCAGCTAGATGCTTTATGACGTTTCCATAGAATTCGAATCCGGGAAGGGACGAGCTGATAATTACTTATATATAATTTATATTATAATAAATTACTTATATATATAAAGACTTGACTTTTTTAAGCAAACCATTATCAAGATTTAAAAGAATAACCAAATTACATTATTGATAATGTGTGTTAATTATATGCACCATATACATACTTATGTATTTTGTTCAATAACATTTGTAATTATTTTAAACATGTTATGTTATTTATTGTATTTAAATTATCAGGCATGTTCTGAAAATCACTTTATCCTAAAGTGATTTGAAATCACTGAAAAGATGTTCTGCGTTTTTTAGCATATTGGTTTGATTTCGATAATAAAATGATTACATACACTTAATATGATTGGTTCTTTATTTGTTTTAGTAATAAAATCTATTATTTTACAAAGAAAAACTTTAAAATTTATAAATTTAGCTAGATGCTTTATATTTGGTGTACAATTGTTAGAATTTGCTAAATTGCTAAAAAGGTTGCTCCAGGCATTTTTTTCACTTTATTTTCTGAAATAACTAACGACACTCACAATTTAACTCTTAAATTTGTTATATTTTTCTGATTAATCACTTAAATATAAAAAATTTTAAATGTAAACAAAGCAAATCAGCTGTTAGCTCGTGATTTAGAACATGAAAATCACTACTAAAAATTAAAATTCTCGTGATTTTCAGAACACCAAAATATCAATCTCGTGATTTCAAAATCGTTAGTGATTTAAAATCACCGTGATTTCAGAACATGCCTGTATATTAAAAATTGTCACTGTATTAAAAGCTTCGTATAGAACGAAATGGTGTTCTATTAACTTCATATTTAAGAGCTTCGAATATAATTCCGATTTTTTCTACATATAAAGGGGATATTTAGGAAGACTTGACTATGTTGCATTAAAGGAGCTATATACATATGTACATATGTATGTATGTATGTACATATTTTAACCTTTACACATATTTATATTATTTCCATTAGCATAGCAAGTTAGCAGGGTATTGGGTTTTAATTTTTTAAGTTGTTAATTATTTCGCCTAATCTTTTCATGACAGTTTCAACTATTTTTTATAATTATGACGTCCTGGGTACATACATACATACATACCTTTTACGCACTATGTATATAAGTACATACATACATAGTGGTCAATTTATTAGAAATTTAATATGAATTATAATTCAATAGTAATTTATAACTTATACAATTTTAATAAATACAATTGCAGAATTTTTTGGATTATCACGCTTTTAACATTTTTGGTAATAGCGTTATTCAGAGGCATGGATTTAGTTAAGGAGTATAATTCCAGAAACTCAGCCATTACAAATAATAAAATTGTTTCGAACTTTGCAATTTTGTACCCTTCAGTGACACTATGTCCACAAGTTATACTGAATCAAACAAAACTGGACAAGTTTGTAAGGTAATAATAATTCAGTTTAAAATTAAAATATATTAAATAAAATAAAAGCCTATTTCATTTGAAATCGTCGTGTGGTTGCATGTTTTGCAAGTTTTTGGTAGCAGATGCATATTTTCGGAGTTTTTGAGGAACGAAAAGCTTTCGATGTTCTTGTCTTCAAAATTTAGTGTGATGTCCGATGGACTGAACACATTTTTATTATGACTAAAGAAGCTTTCAAGTACCTTGGTTTTTTAATACTTCAGTCCCTCTGATCTCCATACCAACTATATCCGAGAGAATGTGGAAGTCATCTCTCATATATGGATGATGCTCTAAAGTTTATTTTGAAGTTACTTGAACGCATAATCTCCCTACAGAGGTCTTTTATGTTATTTTCACCTCGTAAGAATTAAACTGAAATGTCCATAGATACTACTCGCTCTATATTCCTTCCCTTAATCCATTTTCCTATTTTCAACATAATGCAATGTATCCGGTTAAAACAAAGCAAAAACAAGGAGAAAAAGATAAGTTTAGCCAAATCTTATTCTATTTTTTCTCCATTACCCCTCTTGGGAGCATATGGCATCCACAAAGCATCTATCTCTATCCATCGTTATTTTGCCTTGTATTAGTTTCGTCAATCGCTTATTGTTGCAGCTAAGTCGTTGCCTAGAAACAACGTGCTCCTTTGTGTATTTGGTGGGTGTAGTGGTGAGGAACCTTGCTAATATTTAATTCCTACCTTATTTCCCACGTGTGGAGTGGCTGTCTGACATTTGTCATGATTTTGTCCTTTTTTTCCTAGGGGTAGAAGAGGTCAGAGGGCTTCTCGGATTGATTTTTTTTTAGAGATTGAAGCCATGTCGTTCATTTCTTGCAACAATGTCATAACACAATATGACATATCCTTGACCACAATTTATAAAATTTTTCTAAAAACTGTGTTCTTTATATGGCTCACAGATAGGCATGCTTAAAACGACTTGGAAAGTAATTCAAGAACGATCGATAGTTATATGGAGATAAGGTATTTGTTTATGGTTTATTTTTTCATTTTAGATCGTATTATGCATAAAATAGTTTTTATTTGCTTAAAATTCTGACAAAGAAATGTCTTCACATGACGTGTTGTTGGCATGTTTAAGGCATTTGTTTTATTTGAAATATTTTTGCTACAGTAAACTTGCAACGAGTTTATACTGGAAAGCAATTTTGAAAAAAGCAATTTCGATTATGCTGAAGCGGTGGGAAAAGGGATTCAGTATATTATGTCGGGTCTTCTAATAGGGATTTTTGAACTTCGACAATTGATAGCGGCCATATTGTTGAAGCTATGTCTGTCGACATGGACGGACACGTGCAAATGATTATCAAAATGGGTGTTCCGTTTTGGCGGTTTTTCCTGTTTTATAGTCTTCATAATCGTTCTCTCATTTCTGAATAAATGGGTACGTCATCAAAAAAAATTTTTTTCTTGTGTAGTTTCTTAAGTCTCAGGTCTTTGCTAAAATGCCACTTCGAAGCCAACATAGCCCATTCCATCCGACAAATTCACCCTAATTTATGCGCCAGAGTCTTGGAAAATTAGACATTTCAGCGAACCCGTAGCGAACATTTGCACGATGTAATACGCTTAATAAAATACCCTTTACAAGTTCAAAAGATAATTTTCTAATTATACCTTCTAGTACATAAGCGTTGCAACATTACTGTAGCCAGTGTTGGGCAAAATACATGGGTTGCGGTATTTAAAATACAAAATGCTTGCTGGTCATGTATTTAAAATACAAAATACTTTCAGGTTATGTATTTAAAATACAAAATATAAAATACTTACAAATCTGTATGTATTTAAAATACAAAATACGTATTTGTATTTTAAATACGTATTTCAAATACATGTATTTCAAATACTGCCCAGCCCTGTATGTCTTTATAATTTAAGTACTTTTAGAGTTGAGCTTCGAAGAAACTTGTAATTCGGTTAAGTAAACGATATGTTAAACTTAACACGGAGCATTAAAAATGGGTATGAAGCTTACATTGCATGTAAATAGAAATATTTTTTTTTTGGTGCTGTTAAGGATAAAACAAAATTTCAGGTTAATTACAAATAATTAAAAGGGTCAATTACACCTAAATGGCGCAGAAGGGCTATAAACGACTTCGACTCATTTATATTAGGCAATAACATGTTTTTGATTTAAAGCTTTAGTGTATAAAAGTGCCGATTAGTAAATCCGTGAATAAAGCATTAAAAGTCATAAATATAAATATATTTATGAAATTTAGTGCCATCAAGGATTTTCTATTAAAAGTTTTTGTCACATGTTTTCGGGATAATATCCCAAATAATATTGGTAAAGGAACAGTTTATTTTTAGTTTTTGCCTTATAAACACAATCATTTTTACCCAAAACGTGGCTAATTACATAAAGGTAATTAAAATACAAAATACTTGATGATCATGTATTTAAAATACAAAATACTTTCAGGGTACGTATTTAAAATACAAAATACAAAATACTTACAAATCTGTATGTATTTAAAATACAAAATACAAAATACGTATTTGTATTTTAAATACGTATTTCTAATACATTTATTTCAAATACTGCCCAGCCCTGACTGTAGCGAAAGAAAAATAAAACAAATGTCTTAAACATGCCAGTAAGACGTCTTGTGCAAGTAAGTCTGTAATAGTTATTTGAATCATTCTTTTAAGATGCACATTAAATTCATATATATTTTTCTTTTTAGATGTTATAACAATAATTCGTCTACTGGATCACCAAATTTAAGTGACTTTTTACAACTTTTGTCGCAAACATTCGTCAAAAACACGTATCAGTTCGGCACATTTGAAAATAACATACCAGCTAAGGATTACACGCAGTTGATATTTAAGTACAAAATAATATATTTAACAATCTTATTCATAATTTGAATAGATTTTTAGCGTCCCGCTATCATTTTGCTCTGATTTTCGGAAATAGTTTTCATCGGGTCATGGCGTTTTGAAAACATAGGGAAGCATTCTGATCATTTTTGACATGCGAATGACTGTATGTATGTATGTGCGTACATGTGGGTGTGTGTGCATAGTTTTGAACTACTAAAGAGGTGGGAGCATAATTTTAAGTTCAATTAAAATTATGAATATGATTCAATTATAGACGCGGTAAATTTTTATATATTTCGAAGATAAACTTTTGTAAAAAATTATTTTATTTTATATCTCTTCGATCAAACCCGAAATTTGATCAGCTGTTAACATAAATAAAAGTCAAATTTCATTAAAATGTATTGATTCGCTAGAAAGATCGTTGTTGAAAAATTTTCATCTGCCTCTATTTCAATAACTTATAAAAAAAAACTCCTAACAAATCAATTTCCGAGATTCGACCATTTTTCTAAAATTGGAAAAACTACTTCGAGGACACAAATTTTATTATAATTGGTTTTTACGATCGAAAAATATAATTATTCAAATTTTCTGGGAGCAATATATATTTTTTTATAACTTGGAAAATTCTTGTCAAATCGTTTTCCTAAGTTCAGTGATTTTCAAACTTTTAATAATGCATGGAAAGAATCGTTGTTGAAAATTTTAGAGCAAATATTAGTCCCCTTTCACACACATCAGGTTTTCTTGATCAAGTTTTTATTCAGCTGTGAGAATGATAGAGAACTTATGTACTACCTTCTCTATCTTTCTCACAGCTGAATTGAAACTTGATCAAGAAAACCTGATGTGTGTGAAAGGGGACTTATATTTCCACATACACATTTATTTATTTTTTTAATTTTTTATTATTTTATAGTTTATCGAATCACTACAACGTGGTTTTAAATAACAAAAGCTCTGTAAAAATAATGACAGAAGTTGGAATATGTTATACGTTCAACAATTTCCTCAGTGAAGTACTGTACACTAAGTAGTAAAAAGTAATTTATCTAAAGACTTCTTGATATTATACAGAATGAATTTTATTTTACAGAGATTGGTCTGACTTAAATCCATACCCTGAAAATTTAGGTCATCATCTTCAACGAAAAATTCATACATTCAATTTAAGCGATTCTTTTCCGATAATGCAAGTTATCGAACATGATATTATAGGAAATGTAAAGATATATGTTCACTCTCCATATGAAATACCAACAACTTGGACACGATCAGCTTTAATAATTAATAATGATGATGATAACTCCGCAACTTACAAATTAACTGTCTTCATTAGAGAAGTAAATTACGATACAAATTTATTGAAGTAAGTTAATATGTATGTACAGTTTGCTTTACATATTTAAATTCAGTGGCACACTGTGTATATTTTAGATTAATTTTTACATGTGAACAAGTTTATATTGAAATTAAACACAGACAATTTTTTAAACATGTTATTAAGCAGAATTTCGGCACTTGCAACGTTACTAATTGACAAGTTACGTCATACAGAGGCAATAAAATTATATTCAAACATTAAAACCTTAAAATCGCCTTTTAAATAAGGCCAATTTCATAGATGCTAAAAACATTTTTTGTGTTTTATTTCAATGTAAATTTCTTTATTCCAAAGCAACCGAACCGAAACAACATTAAAAAAAGAAAAAAAATCGAAAATTACGTTTTGAAAAAATAAAAAATTGTAAAAGTAACAATTATAAAAACGAAACAAAAAGTCATGAAAGCTTTTAGAATTTAAACTAAATTTGAAGAGATTTCATCTTCAATACAAATTTCAATTAGAAAAAATATTTTATTTAAACTTTTCTATTGCTCAAAAAGGTATAAAAGTGTTACAAAAAAATTTTTCGCGAAATCATTGTTGAACATCCGCATTATGTAGCACTTAATTCTTTATTTTTTTATGCATTATCATTCTCATTATTTGGTAAACTTAAATTTTCATTAAATAATGATTTTTTTTTTTTGAGAATTTCACATTATATTACATCAACTTTTCAGAGAAACATCAATTAAAAATAGACATTGCCGCGATAAAACCGAATCAAATTTGAAATTATTTCCGTCTATTTATTCACGGAATCTTTGCTTAATGGAGTGCCGTGTTTATTACATTGAACAATTATGCGGTTGTATACCGCACTTTTATAGCAACAAATATTGGAAAGACAATAAAGTTTGTAACATACAAGGATTAATATGTTTTAGGAAGTATTTAGATATCTTTCGTAATATAAATGCCAATACCAATTCGCCGATTTTTAAATGTGGCCACTGCCAACAGAACTGTGTTGTACAAACGATTGTGATCAAGGTAAGTTTTTACAAATTTCATTTTATTGGGGTATGTTTTCTTATTTCTTAAAATTTTTTAATTAGTCTTTATAAGTGCTAATACTTTATCACGCCCTCAAAACAATGCGTTGAATTTCGAAATGGAATTAATTCCGGAAAAAATAGTATCTAATATTTTTTTACGTTCGAAAATTCCAAGCGGAGCATTTAATGGTCAAATACGTTGATATTTCAACAAATTCAAGAAATTCCTTTAAAACAACATACATATTATCTAGTTCTTTGATGATTGTTATTAATTTAAAAACATACCGATTCTGTTCGTAAATCGAGGGATTGCTAATAAATTAATTTCTAAAAAAAATTCTACCAAAAAGCTGACTTTATGCAGACTTTTTTACTTTTATATTGTAAAATATTGATAATATTTTTTATGATTAACTTCGAATTTATCAAATCTGTTTTTATTCTTTTGAGACCACTGGATTTAAATCACTCAATTACAGATATTTTTGTGGATCAGTATTCTTTATTATAATTATTCCACGAAACATTAACGTATGTAAGACCACCGGCTTTACTCGCTTGATATTATAAGACACATTATCAGTAAATTTTTGATATTAGTGAAAAGTGGGACAGCGTCACGTCCCTCCTATTTTAGCGCTGCCACAAAAATTTTAATAAAAAACTAATGCTATATGGTATATATCTATATAATCTAATATCCAGTTAATCTGTTTCTCCAGACGTTTTCGGGGACGAAAAGTTTATCTAGCTTAGTCTGGCTTACACCGGTTTTTATCCATTTCAGCCATGTCTGTGTTTAATAATTTTTTTTTGCAGTTTCATGATATGGGTATCAAACGAAAAACTTTTCTAAGAAGAAAGGTCAAATTAAAATGATATAATTCTAAAATCAAAATGGCTTCCGCCATAAACAGACGGGTAATAATTTTTTATGCAGTCGCAGATGCATGCCCTCGGTAAAAGTAAAAGCGAAATCACGAATTCCGAGAAAAGCTCGATCAGGTACTTTTCTTTACATGTGTATTTTCTTTGTATAGAAATTATCATTCAGCTCTACTCCGAACATCCGACACCTTACAAATATTAACACAATTATATTATAGCACGATATATAATTTCAGAGTTCGAAGATTGAAGGAGATGTGACGAACAACCCCGTACATACAATATTCTACAATATCGACCACCCACCCCGTCAATCGTTTGTAAGAAGTACCATGTACACCACCATAGATTTTGTTGGTAGGTAGACAATTACCTCGACTTAATGTAAAACAAATAAAATTTGCATTTAGTCTAAAAATCAGCCAGTTTATGAAAATTATTTGTGATATTATCCAAATCCATCATTAAAGCAAATGTTAGTGGTTGTGGTTTGGACTAGTCTGTAGGATTATATCTTTGTAATTCCCTTTTGTTTTTGGATAGATTTTATATAAGCATACGAGGTTGAACCCTTTTCAAATATTATATTTGAATGTTTACTAATGTGTTTGTATAAGCACTAGTATTTTAGACTGACATATAATTAAACTGTTAAATTCCCAAACTTTTTGCAATTTCGCAAACACGTTGCATGCTCCACCACAGTAAAGAGTAAATGTATTTTTGCGTAATAAATATTTATTTAATACGTACATACCTAGACACTGCTAACATACAGTTCAGTACAAACCAGTATAAAATGGGGAATTTCTTCGATGACGGAAAAATTACATGATCTTTGTTATAAGTTTATTTCTTTAGATAGTGCTCGTATAAGTTCAAGAATTGTAAGACGTAAAGTTCTCTGCGGTATTGGTGTCATGCAATAGGTGCATTTTTTATTTGAATTTGACTTTTGTCGAGGTTTTTTTCACTTCACAATAATATGAAAAGATGTTTTTAAAACTTAACTATTATTCCTTTTATAATTTTCAGTTTTGTTGTCTGGTGTTCTATCGGTGTATTTGGGTTTTTGTGTCTACAGTTTATGCGATTTAATATATTATTTTACGGTGCGAATATATTGGTTTCGCAAAGGTTTTCGTGGTACAGTAGATGAATTATTATTTTAGTTTTAAAATTTGGTGAAAAAAGTTGAATTAAAACTAGTAGAGCAAAATAATCCTGAAGTAAGATTTTACAAATAACAGGAGTGTGCATTGTCTGTTATGGCTTTAGCTGTTCAGATGCCGACGTTTCATTGGTCGCTAAAATATATCGTAAGGAGAGTCATACTAAATTCATTGTTTTTAATATTTGAGAGAAATTTGAAATAATTCTTCGCTCAAATACAATATGTAAAATAAGAAGATATTTATCAAATATGTTATTGGAAATATTCTCCAAAATAACTAATTAACATTTTATTGTTTGTTGTTGGCTTAACTGAGTAAAAAAAATATGATTGAGTTCTGTTGGATTCTCACATAGTATTTGTAATTTGTAATTTTTGTAATAATAATAAAAGTTTGAAAGCTTTTCAAACATGATTTGTCTAAAGGGTACTGATGATTTTGTAAACGCCAATGATATGCAGGCATATACTCAGCTAAGCCAACAACAAACAATAAAATGTTAAATAAGAAAATAGATTTAATATTGAAATTATTATTTTGGGATATTCTCCAAAACTAATCGTTTAAACTGTTCATATGTCGGCAATTCATTGGTCGCTAAACCAGTTCATAAATTTGAAAACATTCAACTTCATATGTTTATGCCAAAATAAATAATTATAGTAGACTTAGAATGCTTTTATATAAACAGCACAACAAGCAATTATACTCAACAAGAGTCTATTTTATTTTTCTTCCCTACCATGACTATGTATTTTGTAATATTCATATGCGATAGAGAATTCGCATATTGTACACATTTGTTTTTTCATAAATATATGAGGTTGAATGCTTTCAAACTGCTTAAAGCTCACCGACGATTTGGTTTAGCGACCAAATTTTTGAAACTATAAGAAAAGATTATGTATAAATTACACATTATATATAAATTACACATTATCATTTATTACATGTTACAAATTTATCAAATAAAAGCACTGAGATAAGTTTTTTCTATGCTACTGTAAAAATTTTATGTATGTAAGTCTTACCTTATATGAAAATTTTTACTAATGCAGTTCTCCGTAACTTGGTGTTTCGTGTCTTGAACTTCATTGAGTAAAGGAACTGCGTATAAAGTGTTTTTACATACAAGTACGCATCGCGTTCATTTCATGGGTAGATGATTTTGGGTGATTTAAACAAAAACTTTTAAAAAATCCACACAATCCGAAATGAAAATGTAAACTTTAAAGAAATTAAACATGAATTATTAAAATGTGAACTTTTTTGTTGAATTGTATTTATACAGTCATTGAGACAATGTTGTTTAATTGTAATTTTTACTAACCAGAAATATATTTATAAAAGTAATAGTACCGTATGATAGATTTTAAAATATTTTCATTTATAAGTCGGAATCAAGTCACATATTATGAATTATTAAGTATTTAAGGCATTCTATACCAGCCAGTCTGGTTTCATACGCAATATAACTGGTACACTTGTGCATGGTAACACGGAGACCTCTGTAACTACAGCCGTTACTAGCTCGGGAGGTGTTATATCATAATTCAAGTTTAGTGGCGACATTTTATGCTTGGCCTGCCAATTCGAGAGACAACACTTTTCGTCAACCACAATATCATCGGGATTACCTAACTCATTATAAACTATAGCATCCGTTTGAAAACGTTCACTAAACTTGTGCGTCTCACAACAAACTAATA
Source organism: Germaria angustata (assembly GCA_963681545.1). Classification (NCBI taxonomy): domain Eukaryota; kingdom Metazoa; phylum Arthropoda; class Insecta; order Diptera; family Tachinidae; genus Germaria; species Germaria angustata. The sequence goes on from OY813002.1 coordinate 69,435,586, forward strand.
CAGGAACATTAAATGAGCGCGCTACAAGTGCCACTTGAGCTGTGCCGGTGCGAGCCATTACATAACCATTGGCCAAGAGGGCATGAGCCCCCATTAGAACTTTCGTAACTTCAGGCATAACGAAGCTAACAGCATTGATTAAAACATATGAGCATGGAATTTCTTTAGTAGTGAGACGTCGCAACAATTCTTTACCTTCACAGAAGGGGCGCGAGTCTACCACAATGACGCGGAAATCGACTTTGCGTGCTTGAGCTTCTTCGCAGATGTAGTTGATAAGAGAAGAACTTAAATTTTAAATACAAATTGCTTAATACCAATGTAAACTGAAAAGGCTTTCGTTGAAAACTTACCAGCCGAAAGTTAGTATGACATCACCATTATTAATTTTCTTTTGCATCATGGAATTTATTGCCTGTGCTGCTTTACCAATTTGATTTTCAATGTACGTGTCAATAAATGTAAATAACTTTTCTTTTAGCTAAAACGTTGGAATAACATTAACATATCATAAATAATTTTACTGTAACATTTTTACCTCTGATTCTGGGTCATCTTTTGGAAGTTGCATTAAAACTTGTTTAAGACTTTTATGAGCATTTATAACCGATACGGCCAGTGTGCGGCATTTTTGCAAATAATCTACACAATTGGTTATAAAAGATTCTAAACTACGACAGAACTCTTTTTTAGGTGGCGTCTCATAGTCTTGTATAACCTTCATAAATAAATATTAAAAATAGTTTTACAAAATGTTGGAGAAAGTTAAACTTACTATTTTAATGACATTCAGAAATGCCAAACACCTGGCATTAGAACCCACTATAGTACGCTTGGCATATTGTTCACCCAAACGTGCTATGCTAGGATGTATGTGAATGTTGTTGACAAACAAATTTACGTTTGTGTTGGGTTTTTCCAAATGGCTGAAGAGTTTGACGTTGCCGTCGTTGAAACGTACAGTTTTTACTGGCGATTTACTTGTGGGTCTTTTTGCAGTCCTTTCTTCCGAAGAGGACAATGTGGAAGACGATGCTTTTATTAAAGTTTTCAAAGTCTTGTTAACGGCAATATTTGTAGCTTTTTCTATTGGATCCTTTTTGCCAACTGCCACTTTGCCTGGTTTAACCATTGCTGCTTGAGCTTTAGCAGCCCTTTGCGCTTCCTGTATCGCTCTTCTTTCAGCCTTCGTTAATGCTGGTTTTTTCTATGTTAACAATAATAATAAAGAAATATTCGAAGTAACATATTTATTTTATAGATAGATTATATTTTATGTAGAAGCAGTACTTTAAAATTCGTATTTTTTCAAATTGATAGTGATTTTAAATTGTCTAATATGAATTAATAATGAAATAATTTTAGCAAAATCTCTATAAGGATTTTCTTTCTATTTTGTCCGATCGAAAGCTTGAGGAAACACAAAATAGAGCAGATGATATATTTATACACAAAGCGAAAAAGGATTATTATTATACAAATTCTCACTAAATGTAAGTATAGTTGATAGTTATGTACAATAAACTTCGTATTCCATTTTTAACAAGTTAAGACACAAAACAATCAACAAAACAAATTTTAAAAAATCTATTTTAAGAAATGGTTGTTAGATAAAAGCAAAACATTCATTTATAGAAACATGTGTTTTAACGACTTTATTGCTTAATTTATTATTTACCTTATCTGCAACTGAAGCATCATCACTCTTTATTGTATTTGTAACATCAATATTAACTTGATTTAATTGATCTGTAACTTCTACAATATCAGTAGCATTTCCAGTCTTAGCAACCCTTGCTGCATGCTTTAGCAATTTTTTAGCTTCACGCTCCGCCTTAATTTGTTCACGATTGATATCGCTACATTCTACGTGAATTTTAGATGTAGAAGAAACATTATTAACATTCTCAACATCAGCAATTGTTGGCGTTGCACTTATGGTTTCAGCCACAACCCCTCCACAGGTTTTAATTTTTTTAGACTGCTTCGCCAACTTTCTAGCTTCACGTTGGGCTTTTATTTCGTCCCTAGTTTTTTCGTTGTCGCACGATTTTGTTGAGTGCATATCTATGGCTGGTGTTTTTACTTCTGAATTTTCAACGCCACTAACAGCTTTATTACAATTATTCGTTGAAGTTTCGACCCTCACAATGGAAGCAGTTTCCAGTTGCACTTCGACCTTGATTTCTGTATTAATTTCAGTTGTAATTTTTTCACCAATATTCATCATTTGCAATTGTCGCGATTCTGCCTTCGTTTTCGATTTCACAACACGGGACTAAAGGGAGATATATGTATATGAATGTATGTATATTATGCATATGAAATTATTGTAATGGAAGCAATTCCGTTTATATACCTTCATTTTTATATCCTTTACTTAGCACTTATTATGAATTAAAAAATAAACAAAAATTAAATGAAGGTTACTTTTATGTAGTATGTATGTATATGACATTGACAAAATCCCATTTGCAAATGTAACATTTTTACATGAAATTTTTATAATTACTGAAATCTTCTTAATTACTTACTTTATTAACAATTGAAATTTACACTTAAAAGCTTACCTTTTATTCAAAATCTTTATATTTTAAATAACATGTGCACACGAAGACAAATTTTTTCCAATATTGTGCTAAGGCAGAGATGGAAAACTCAATGTAAAATAATAGTACACATCAAGAGGATGTTAAGTGCGTAGCAATGTGGTTTTCCACTTTTTAAATCATCCTGGTGGTTTCTTGGTATATTTTTTCATCCGTCTCCAATGATGAACTTATGATATATCAAAATGATTGTTTAAATGATCTAAATTTAATTATCAAGTTCAATTTTAAATGTTAATTTGAAATTATTTTAGAGGCTTATAATACCAAACAGACAATATTAGCATAAAAAATTTAAGGAAAATCAAACAAAAGCTCAATCCTCCAGCCTTGGCTCCTTCTCGTTTTTAACTGTGATTGACAGAACAATTTGCAGTGTATTCAAAACAATTCACAATATTCCAAAATACATCTGGCATCATTTCGGTCCTGACAGAATTTCAAGTTGTCAAAATAGTTTTCATTGGCATTGAGAGAAAATTATTTGACTTATTCAGAACGGGAAAATAATTAATATTAAAAAATGTCTGCTATTCTTTCGCAAATCCTTCGCCGCAAGATTGCTACATCTTCTTCCAGGCTTGGCACAGCTGCCACTGCTGGAGACCACTCAGGTAAGAAAAGTTCCAAACAATTGATTTTTACATCCAGAGTCTTATCCCTCTGAAGGTTATGTAATTTAAAATAGAAAAAGACTTGCTCCAAACCTTATCACTTGTTCCCTAATGACCGAATTATTAAACTCGAATGTTATTTTTTCAGGTGGCTATAAGATGTGGAAGCGCTTGTCATTCTTTGTCGCCTTTCCATGTATCGGCTTGTGTATGTTAAATGCCTATTTAGCACATCAAGAACACGCTCACCATCCTCGTCCGGAATTTATCAAATACGAGTATTTGGCTAAACGCGACAAACGTTTTCCCTGGGGTGATGGTAATAAATCGTTATTCCACAACCCACATGTCAATGCTTTACCCGATGGTTACGAATCCTAAGGTGGCTTAAACATATAATCAATTGGTGTTTAAATTTACAATCTTTAGAATTACAACGCTTAAATGATTTCATTCAAACTAATAATAAACTAAATTACAAAAAATAGAGCATATGATTTACTATTTGTATATTCGATTGCAAATTTTTTATGTGGATACATAAATATACTTTACAGGGCAATAACCTAGTATCGATGTTAAAATAACAAAGAAATGTGAATTTCATGCGATTTTAATTGAAAAAGGCACTTTTTATACAACGCAAATTACGACAGAAAATACATAAACTTTTAATATTTTTGCGAGAGAGTATTTAAAAACGGTTTGTGTTGGCGTCATTTATTTATTCAATAATTTTTTCTATCCAGTCAACCAGTTATTTTATATTTTGAATGCGGGTTTACTCAAAATAACAGTTACACGGCGGTTATATATGTAAACAAATTATTCATTTTATTATGGACATTTTTAATAATCGGTTCAACAAATACGTGCATGTAGTTAAATGTTTACAAATGTGCTCTAATAAAAAAGTATTTAAGTATGTACTTGTGAATTTACTTGCAAATTTTAAAAATTAAAACTGGTGCAATTAAGAGATATGAAAACATGTATGTACATAAGTATGTATGTAAAAATGTATTTATGTGTTTGTATCTCAGTTAACATTTTAAGGTATTCAATTTTGACTATTAGTTTCTATACAAGTGTATGAGGTGAAACGTTTTTCAATCGTGATGGTATGTTGGCCAAGTCTCGATTATGATGTACATATATATCATGTGAATTTATTACAATAAAACAGAATGCAATCGTCAAACTTTATAACAGCAAAGAGATTTTCCATCACCCGGAATATTGCATATATATTATTAATGAGTCTTTGTGCTGGCATTAGTACCAATAATATACAAACAGTTAACATACAAATATTTAATTATTCCTCTTGAATACCCACTTTACTTCGCAGGCTACTTGTTCCATTATTTTATTGCCGGTAGTAAGAAACAAATTACAATTAATGTACGTATGTATATCCAAAACTTTTGAAAATTTTCTCTTAAGTTGAAACATATTTCTTATTGGACAGTCATTAAAAGCGCCAATAATTGAATAAAACTGCAATGAATCTAGCAGCTGAAAAAATTACAATTAACAAATATATTGAGTGCACTTTTGTTTAAACATGGACTTGACCTGCAGTGCATTTGTACACCAATTACATAAACTATTCTGTGACCTATTACATAAACGTGACATTTGTTATATATCATATGTAATGAAATTTACAGATCTGGTGCCATCATATGATGACCAGCTGCTTTAAAAATTTCACCTTTTTGATTCTAGCAAACAATTATTCTTCGCTATTGTGAATCAGAATATCAAATGGACACTTTTCCATTTGATATTCGATGCACAGAGCGTAGGCTAAATATATTTTGTGGCACAGAGAATAATACGTAAATGAAATTTAATATGCTATAAGTTTTAAGTGTGATATAACACATACCACAGTTATTTTACGATATTACAAACAGCTTATACTACATTTACACCTACGCAAAATCTAGTACTTATGAGATTTTGAGGGAAATCTAGCTCTTTTCTACCAGATTTCCCATACAAAACAAAATCTACTTACGAACTAGATTTTAGCAAAATCTCACAAAATCTTCAAATACTGAATGATGCAACTGTGTATTTTTTGGTATTATACTGAAATATACAGCGCTGAATAAGAAAATTTTGACAATTGTAAGGAAAAAAAGCGCGATAGAAACAAAAGATTTGCGGTAACAAATGCTTCTGTTTTTTCTTACGTAGCAATACCAGCTTCATTTGCATTTTTTTATATGTAGAGGTATAATATATTAAAATATTGTTTTTCCCTTCCATTTTTTGAACAAAATAAAATAAAAGTTTGGAGACAATTTTTTATCTATCTTTAGTCAGCTGTTTGTTATGAAAATGAAATCCAATAATACGTCAAAAAGCAGTGGTCTAAACGGCAGAGATTTTCTTCGAGATTTCAGCTGAAATCTATTAGATTTTGCGTAGGTGTAAATGTAGTATTACATATCATTTCAAAAACGCTAGATTGGCAACAAAAAACATTGAGATTACATCACTTTTCTCACAATGAACGTGAAAAAGCAACAATTCAAATGCACTCGATTCTACGAGCGTCTTTACGATGCATTCGATTATTTATATTTAGTTTTTGTTGTGATACACTAGCGTTCGATTTGCAAAACAGAAATAGGCGAATGCACCGTTTGACTAGTAGTAAATAAAGGCTCAAAAAATGCCGCCTAATGAATTTTTCAATAAAAACTTTAATCTCAACTTGAAATGTGTTCATCAATATGTTTGTTTGAAATAAAAACATATTATTAACCTTGATACAGTGTTAGAAAAAAAATTATATAACGACAACAATAATAATAAAAGCGGTCTTTTACCTTAAATGTGAAATTGATTTATTTTAAATGAAAATTGATGACAAATAATTTATAACATAAAAATAAATACCTGAACTCCGCACAAATTTTTTTTATAGAATACATAGAAAGATATAGGAACCATTGTTATGGTTTTGCTAAAAATTGTATTTTATTAAATTAGTTTTTAGCCTTGAAATAATAGTTATTGAATTTTGGCGTGGCGTGTCTGGCATTTATTTGGCTTACTTGCATACACTTACATATGTATATGTATGTATGTATGTAATTGCGAGGATAGTAATAAAGTACAAGTTATTTTGTGTATGCAAAGGATGCGAGGAATTGGTGAAATGGCACAATAGAAGTACATATAAATAAAAAGAAAACAAGAAGCATAGAAATAAAAACCCTTCCCAAGATAATTATAAAATCATCGTTGAATAATTGCAATAGAAATTTAAAATTAATACAACGCAAATATTGGTTTTGTTGTTTTTATTTTTAAATAAAAACTTGAGAAGAAAATTACTATAATAAAACTAATTAATAAGTCATAATACAAAAAGTTTGTATTAATACAGTAATTGCAACAAATACTCGTACATACATAATTATCAATCATGACGGATGAATGCATATCGACATTGGAATACATAACAAGTGCTACATTGAAAATGAACAATACCTCACGGCAAAATGATGTCTTCGATAGCGAAAATGATGACGATACTGCTGGCAGTCATGGCATTGGCAATAGAAACAGCTTTGACAGACCCGATGCATTGGGTATGGGTTGTGAGGAAAGTGCAAATAGTGGAACGTACTCTTCAAATGGCAAAACAGTGTAAGTTTCATTTGTTTATTTTGTTTTGAAAGCATATTTGTATACACTTCCTTAGAGTAGGATATGTTGACATAAGCTACTGATAAGTACAGCAAATATGTTAGAAAACCTGGTGATGAAGGGATTACTCCTTGAAAAAGCCGTACATAATAGAGACTAGCAAATTGGACATGCATTTCCTTGGAGAACTTTGAAATATATGCTCATTTCTGTATTCTATAATCAAAACTAGCTCTATTTCGATGCGGAAAACCAAATTGTCATATATATTTTAGTTTCCATCTGTTATAGGAAGCTTTGCCTCAATTATCCTGTGGCTTAATCAAATAGATTTTTTTTTGCTCAGAATTATGCCCTATGAATTAGAGCTTAAAAATTTAGCAAGAGTAACAGTGAATTCATAAACTTATGGCTCTTCTTTTACTTATGGCTCGAATATAAAATTATTGAACTGGGTGTTTTTAAAAATATTAAGCTTTTACTATTTTCCAGTCAGTAGTTCATAAATTTGATGTTTTTCTTTTTGTCTCTTGATAACTCCTCTGACTCTCAATTATTTAAACTTGTTCCCTGCTTCTTTAAGTCACAAGTTATTGACATTAGAAAAGTGTTGATTTATGTTTTTATCACTAATGAATTTGTTATAAGCACAAAAGACTGAAAAGCAATAAAATAATTTTTATGCACACTCGTACATACGAATATTCGATAACGAATCAAAATGATTATAATTCAAAACTTATGTTTTTAGTTTAACTTCTGAATATGATTATAAAACTGTGAGAAGTTTCTAGTTCATTGGCAATTGGTTATCGCTATGCAAACATATAACATAGTCCTCTTGAAGATGGTGTTATAATAACGAATAATTATGCCCTAAGGTTAATATTAAAACTACTTTCTGGCAACACTGTTTGAATATTTTACATCATTTTTTGTTAAATTTCAACATGGTTCAGATATCTGCTGTTTGATTTATAAAACGGGTGGTAGATAGAAAAGTTGCATTATACATTGGGTTGTGAATACGCTCTGTTACCTGCACAGCACTCCAGGCCTAATTTTATATTTCACCAAGTTAAAACGTTGCGTTGTTATTTTACTACAACTTTTTGATTTTTGTTATAAAAAACCGTGAGTTACATTGAAACAATGCAACCAACGACTCACCTAAGTGAAATACAAAATTGCATCCTACATTATTACTTAGATATTGAAATGGAAATAAAATTTTCATTTATTTTGTTACCAAATTTTGGTTTAAAACGAATTGATGTGTTCTGAAAGTCACTTTCACTATAAAATAAGTAATTTAAAATCTACAAACAAATAGCAATTTTTCATACAAAAAGAAATTTTAATGGCTTTAGTTATATAAATAATAAAAAATTGGAATATTTGTTATTCATATTATAATAAAGATTAGCAAAAAATCCAGAAAACTTAAACAGACGGCCGATACAATTGCTTCTGAAAAATTCATAAGATTTTCATAAAACTGTTGCTTATAACACACCTTCGAAATGTCTCAAAAAGTGACTTAAAACTCGGTAAAATATGTTTTTTACGGATACAACGAAAATTCGCAAGAACAAAAAAAAACCCCAAATTAAAAAATGCACCAAAATAAGTTATTAGCCAGGAACTTGGCAAAAATATCGAAATGAATAAAACTTCCACACACACAAAAAATTATAAATATCGGAAAAAGGCCTTCGTAGACTAGTAGGTAGTGTACTAGACTCGTAGTGCGAAGGTCGCAGGTTCGAATCCTGCCGCAGAACTCTGGCAGTTTGTGTTTGATAATTAAAGGAAGCGCACAACAAGCCTTCACTGGCTTAAGTGTATGTCGTATGACATACACTAACCTAACCTCGGAAAAAGGCAAAACTACACCAATGAAGTGAAATCACTTGTAAAAAAATTGCCGATTTTCGAATTAAACGTGAACGTGATTTTGCTACATTTCTTCAGTTTTATGGACTTACACCACCCAGGCAGAAAAAGGCTATCATCACGACGTTGTTACGATTGTCTAAGGATACAATTAACATCTTTACAATACCTTGTCTATTAAATTTGGAATGCAGCTATATTATTAAAATGACTAGTGTTATTAAAATGACGAGTTTTCTTCATTTCTAATAAAATGTATCACCCTACTTTCTCCATTCTTTAACCCTTTCGCTATATTGTATCCATATGGATACACTCAACTTTGGAGGCATCTGACAATCTCCAAGTCAAAAGATTGATCGAGATATTGACTTATTATTGTTTTTAAAGATCTTACGAACCATTTTCTATAAAAAAACTTATAGATTTTGACAAAACTGGGAAAATTATAGCCTTTTTAAAAAAACGTTTTTTAATATTTTTCTTTAGTTGAAAAAAAGGGTTTTTTATTTTACAAATAACCTATATATGTGACCATGTTTTTTAGAAGAAAACATATCCAACATACAGACAAATTTTTACTTTAACTTTTTGTATCAATAGTTTTTTATTTTAAACAAACACAAAGCTGTGCGAATTTTAAAAACATTGTATGTATCCATATGGATACAAACGCAAGTTGTGGTTGTAAACGATATGCACACAATACACATAAAATCATTATACGTTTGATGCTGCTACGATACAGACGTTATTTTTTTTAGCTCTGATACCATTTAAATTTAAGTAAAAAAAATGACAAAAAAATTAAAAGACTCTGAAATTGAAAAAATTTTAACCAATTTTGTCGATTCCGATGTTTCTGACTTGGAAGATACAGAAGAATCTGAAGTTGTAAACAATTTATTTCAAGCTTTCGAAAGCAATAACAGTTTTTTATTAGAAGAACTTTCTAGAGAAGGTCCATATGAAATCAATATACAAGATATTGAAAATATTGATGAAGGTGACAGGGTTATTGATATTGATAATAGGGTTATTGATGAAGGTGATAGGGTCACTGATATAATAGAGAGTAACACAGTTGATGAATCAGTCCAAAGAAATCCAACAACTTTGCAAACTCCAGAGGCTTCATTTAAAAAGGTTGAGCAATTTCGTTGGAAAAAGACTTCCTGGACAAATCCAGAGTCTTCCTTTTCTGAAGCATGCCCAAAGAAAAATACAAAATTACCTGTAGATTACTTTTTGGAGTACTTTACGGAAGACTTTCTTCAACAAGTGGTATTTTCAACAAACCAGGCTTCAATGGTTAAGGATGGAAAATCTGTTAATTTAACTACCGAAGAACTTCTGAAATATCTAGCTCTAAATATAATGATTGGCACCATTGGCTATCCGCGTTTGGAAATGTATTGGACAATCGGTACCGTAATACCATCATTCCCAGAAAACATGTCCAGGCAAAGATTCCATTTTGTACGAAATAATTTAAAGTTCACAACAGACCCACCAGGAAGCGATAAGCTTTATAAAATTCGCCCTATTATAAATATGTTTAAACAGAAATCGTACGCTATTCCGAAAGATGAAAATCTTTGTGTGGATGAGATGATGGTTCCTTTTAAAGGTAGAACCACTCTGAGACAGTATATGCCGAAGAAACCCGTCAAATGGGGAATTAAGATATTTTGCCTTTGCAGCTCAAAAGGCATAGTTTACGACTTTGAGATATATCAGGGAAAAGGTACTATATTAACTGGCTCAAAGCTGGGATTTTGCTCTGATATTGTTATTCATCTATCAAAAACTATTCCTGAAGAAAAGAATCATAAACTATATTTTGATAATTATTTTACTACTCTAAATTTAGTATTATATTTACGCCAAAAAGGAATATGGGCTACAGGTACTATAAGAGGAAATAGATTCGGCAAAATTGATTTTAAATCTGAGAATGATTTAAAAAAAGAAGGCCGAGGAAGTTTTGACTACCGTGTAGAAAGATTAGACAATATTTTTCTTCTCAGATGGCTTGATGGAGGAATTGTTCAATTAGTGTCATCAATCCATGGTCATGAACCCGTGAAAGAAGTGTCCCGATTTTCCTCTGAACAAAAGAAATATTTTAAAGTAACACAACCAAACATTGTATCAGAGTACAATCTCAATATGGGAGGAGTAGATAAAATGGATTTCCTGCTTTCTTTATATAGAATTTCAATAAGGTCTAAGAAGTGGACTCTTAAGATTTTTGACCACTTCATTGATTTAGCGGTATGCAACTCGTGGTTAGAGTATCGTATGGATCACGAAAACAATAATCCGAAAAATAAGTATATGGACTTATTAAGTTTTCGTAACGATATTGGGAATGGGCTTTTAGCTCGGTCCAATCAACAGTCATGTTCCCGTAAAAGAGGACGCTCAAAGTCGTGCCTAAATGAGGATATTGCAATCACTCCAACGACCTCCGGCAAGAAGCGTAGCGCTACAACCTCAATTTCTGTTCGATATGATGGAAATCAGCATTGGCCGGAACACACGACAGACAAAGGAAGATGTAAAGTGAAAGGATGTAAGGGTCAAACTAGATACAAGTGCTCAAAGTGCCATGTTTTCCTGTGCATTCCCAATGGATTGAGAAACTGCTTCAAGAACTTTCATTATATATCTAATGAATAAATTATTGGTAAGATATTATTTTTTCTTTTAGGTTATGTGCATGGAAAAACTTTTTTAATCGGTTCCAACAAAACCTTTACCAGAACCGATTCTATGCAACTGGTTCTGAAAAAGGTTTCATTAGAACTGATTTTTTAAAAATTTTTCTTAGGTTTATGTTATTTTTTATCTTTATTTATTTAATATATATGAATTTTAGGTTTATACTTTTTAGTTTGTTTATGTCAATAATTGCAATGTTTGATTTATTGTAAAAAAAAATTAATTTTATGCGTTATAAATACTGAAATAAATAAAAGCTAAAATATAAAAAAAATATATAGCAGCATTTTTCTTTACCATAGCCGAAATATGTATCCATATGGATACAGTCCAAAAAACACATTTAGGGTAAACTTTTTTAAAAATCGAGTAGTGATTGCTATTACTAGTGCCAATTATAGCAAAAATCCAAAAAAAAAATAATTTTTTTAGCAACGCACTAAAAACTTGTAGCGAAAGGGTTAATAGTTCTATCTATTAATGTGAGCTTTCCAAATAAATAATAGAAACGGTTTGAACATTTAAGAAACAAATTTATTGCCTATATTAACAATATTAAAATTTTTTAATTAATTGGAGAAAAACTAAAAGTAAAAAAAAATCATTTTATTCAAAATATTTAAAGTAGGTGTACGACTGGCATCTTTATATAAGGAAAATTTCTTTTTATACAATATTCTTCGTAAAAACTCTGTCATTGAGTATGTTTCCTTGACCATTTTCATTTGAAATATAAAATTTTAGGCCGTCGAATAAACGAACTCTACTCGCAGCTACATATAATTGTCCATGAGCAAATACGGGTCGTCTCAAAAGGACACATATCTTTTCAAATGTGTGCCCCTGTGACTTGTTAATTAAATAGCAAATGCGGATATAATTGGAAATTGTGTCCGCTGAAATTTGAATGGAAGAATTGTTCCAGAAAATGTTAAATTTATTCTTTTATTACGAACTACTCCCGTTAATACTTCGCAATCTATGGTGTTGCGGTGCAAGCATTTTACTCTCATTCGAGTTTCATTTACTATGGCTTCTGCCGTGTTCAAATTACGAATCAGCATAACAATGGAATTTATTTTCAATTTATATGGTGGCATTCCGCACGGTCAATGAATTTTAAAAAATTCAGAAGGATATTTATTTACGTCATTGACATCATTAGAAACTTTATCAAAACTGTAATAAACCTTATCCTCCCCTGAAAGACGATTAAGTATATCATTATTTATTGAAGCGCAGTCTTCATTGGTAGGAGCTAAAATTACGGAATTAAGAATTTGATCCGATAGTATATTCTCACCAATCTATGGTAAGATATCAGTAATTAAATTATCGAAACAACCAATTATTTGTTGTGGCAATTCAATAATGTCATCACCTAACTCTGGATAATTTCTTAGTTCAGCATTACCAAGTTTATTTAAATATTCGGCAAATTCTACTTCTTCTGGTCTAGCTCTCATATTTTGTGTTAAGGTAAATTTGTGAAAACAAATAAAATAAGTTTTTCCTTTTGGGTGTTTACGGAGTTGCCAAGTCAAATTTAATTTAGTTAATTTTGAGTTTTTTGTTGTAATTTTTTAGCAAATTAAGAGAGAAAGAGAGATCATGGCTTTATGATTGGCTAATATTCTTAACTGTTTTTAACTATCTTAGGCACAAAAATGTAGAATAACAAATACCTTCTGCACTCCTCCTATTGACAATCTATCAAAAAAAAAAAAAAAAAAAAAAAAAAAATCAAAATCAAGCGAATACGTTGAGTTTGTCAGTTAAAATGATTCTTAACTTTTTTCACTTGCCTATTTATATATAAGTAGATAAAGCAGATTTACCATTCTTCGACTCTTGTTTTCAGTTTAAATTTACAATCTAGTCACAATGTTAAAGTGATAACCACATCACCGTCTTCCAATTCTTGTTTGCAATATTGTTAGAACACAAGAAATATAAAAATAAATAAAACTACGGACATACATAATTAGTAATTTTTCTAAAATTCATTTCTTAATTTTTCCAATTGAATTATCTTTTATTGGAGAAGGAATGCATCATGGGAACAAAATTGTTCAAGCAACACAAGCAATGAAATTATTTATTTATGCCATTTTGAAACTAATGCCGAATAATTAACTATTGTTAATACTCGATTTTTCATTGGCGCTAAAAAAAAACGAAACAACAAAATATTCAAATTCGTTGGTAGCGATGCGGAAATAATATTTATTAGATTGTTAAAATTTTTTCACATTTGGTGAACTTGAAATATTTTCGAAGTCTTGTCATTTTCGCTATTAAGCTGAATTTTGCAAGTTTTCGAGTAGCAGGTACGACGACATAGTCAGATTTCAATTTTTTACTTTCGATTTTAAATTTGTTTGAAAAATGTCCATCACATCGACGAACTTTCGTGACTTTCTATCTAATGATTTTGAAGAAATTTTAATGTAGATCTATTTTTAAAGTTATCATTATAGTTAGATTATGTTAGGTTGCACGGCCCGCCAGTTAGTTTTAAGACATAACTGATCAACTTGGGTCCTGATAGGTCTCATTGTGTTACCTGGGTAGAAGGTAGTAAAGGCTAGGAAGATGTATAGCCCCAGCCTAAGCCCCTCATTAGACGTAGTATCAAATCATAATGACGAACGGATAAAAGAGTTTATCTCTCTATAGCATAGCCCGATATCTCTCCTATACTACGTAGCAGCGGGCTGTCCATGTCAATCTATCTTGAGGGATAGTGTGCAATGACAGAGTAAATGTTCAACTCTGTTATCATCTTCGTCATCCCGACAGTGGTATGGGAGACCTAAATTAATGGCATGGACCCCTGTATATAAGTGTACAGTCAACACCGCAATAAGTGTGCACAGTTGGTCTCGAAAAGTCCCCTCTAGGATTACAGACCTTCCGCTGTCATATCGTGGCCAGTTCATTTTCTATATCCCACAGATGACCACACCATCTGCTCTGTGCGATCCCATAGAGTTCCCTCCAATGGAGCTTCTTACAGTAGCCATCGACACTCCCATTATTTGACACGTGTTCCGATCAGTCAATCGAGCACCAGCCCTGGCAAGCTTGTCAGCAGCAACGTTTCCGGGTACCCATCTGTTCTCCTGCGCACGGATCTGTTCCAGGTTTGAATGTCACAGTAAGTTTACTCGCAAATTCTTCTAATGGCCGATACTTCGACCTGCAGTACACTGTACTGATTCCGCAATTTGAACTTTATACCTCTTTGAAAGTGAAGGATAAATATGTCTCCACCTACCTTCATGTCCGATATAAATCCATCGGTATAGATCCAAAGCTCGTCCTCATTCTTTTCATAAGCAAGCGACTAGAAAACGCACCCGATAACTCTAATCTCCTATCAAGAATGAGCGTGGAGTAGTGGTAAGCAATGTGATCCAGTATGCTCCTCAGGACACCAGGGCCCACGGTCGCCCTTCTCCATGCACCAGTGGCCTCCAGTCTAATCGCGTAGGCAAAGGCCAACTGTCTGATCATGACATGAGCAGTAGCCACTTTTGTATAACAAGCTTCACCTTTAGGGAGTGGTACAAGGGGCACCAATGACCATCAATGTCGAAAAGTCATTTCTTCAGGATTTCCCAATGGCCTTTCTGGACGTGTATATAACTAGAGCACCCTTCTACACTCCAGATTGGACGTTCCGATGCCATGACAGCTTGGAGTCTACTAGGTATAAGTCCTGACAATTCGAATTATAAGACATCTTAAGCTCCACTTCGTTCAATGTCGGTAGTGGGGAGATTGGCATCTTGTATACTTAGACCAATTTCGTCAATACCATCTGCTGATGGTCCCAATTGCTACCTGTAATCTTTGTGAGACGGTATAAAGATATCTTCTAGATACCGCAACCGCAATATTACCAGCACACGCCCCATATAAGTACCGTGAGGATTGCCTGTCCAAGGTTGGAAGAGATGATCCTATCGATCAGCAGGTTCCCAATCAGTACAATAACCGACCGATGAATATTCAATCTCTCCAGAGCCACCTTAATGGTCCCTGGTTCCACATTGGTGAAAGTGCCTTCGTTATTCTGAGATTGCGCTTAAAAGTCTTAAGTAAGAAAGACGACAGATTTATGCGTCTGAAGTCTTTCGGAGCATTGTGTATGGCTTTCCATTCAACTTGGGAATGAAAGGCACAGAACCACAGGAATATAGGTCCTTCGGATACAGCCAAAGTATATCCTCATTATCCATGGCACAATAATTTTTGCATTCCGCTATAGATCGGCCGGTATAATGCCGTCCGGAACAGGAGATTTAAAAGTACTAAAACTGCCTATTGTTAACATAAGCTTTTCCTTGTTAACTGGCACATGTGCCAACTTGTGGTCAGTAGTGTCTCCGGTCATGCATTCCTCTGTATAGGGTAATGTGTTTCTATGAGTAAATGTGTGTCTATGAGTAATTCGAGGGTCTCCTGAGCATTGGCTGTCCAACTAACATTTGATTTCTTAATGAAACTTGAAATGGCAAGTGTTTCCGACAATACTATACGAAGTCGACACGTCCTGAGATACCCTCCACGAGCTTATGATTATAAAAACAAACAAAAAATTACATTCTACATACAAATAACTTTTAAGCATTGAACCATAACAATAACTAAAAAATTCTTTTGAATGGGGCTATAGCGCTTTTTAATGAAGAATGAAATTTCACAAGAGGGAAATATTTTAGGATGCGGGGTCTAAATTTTCTGTGGAGGTGATTTAGCCCTTCCCAGAAAGGCTTATCTGATACAGTTAATACATTGAACACGTTTTGCAAAATTATGATACCAAACAAACTAAATGCAAATCTAGCATCTGGATAGTATCCGCTACAAGCAATGGCATAAAAATTCCCTTACCTTGCAGCAAGTAAAGCTTTAAGTTTACAAATTATGAATTGGGAGAATAGCACAATCAATAAATACACTGGGCTTTAAATGTGTATAATTTACATATATTGACTCTCATAAATACTAAACTGAAACTAAGTTGGAAATTAAAATTACAGATTACATTTTTACATTCAAAGTTATGAATGCAAACAAAAGAACAAACATTCTTATCATTTTATTTATTTTTTTTCCTTACAACTTTAGTTCTGTTTCTGATTTAAAGTGTATGGTGGCTCGCATGCCAACCGATCGCAACGCCATGGAGTACAATATGAACCATAAAAAACGTGGCCTGGCGCTGATCTTTAATCATGAATTTTTTGACATACCGTCATTGGAGAATCGTAAGGGCACCAATGTTGATTGTGAAAAATTAAAGAAAACATTTAAAAGCCTAGATTTTGAAGTATCAACATATAAAGATTGTAAATTACGGGAATTTCTTGAACATATCGATAAGGGTAAGTAATAATATATGTATGTATGTAATTCGTATAAATTCGTTTTATTTGTTATCTCAAATTATTTACATATATAATTAATAATAACTATATAAACAATTAATAATTATAATTAATAATTATTTATATAATTAATTTTCATATAAAATTTGGATCAGGCCTGTTGTGAAAATTGCTTTTTGTCAAACTAATTTTAATTGAAAACTTTTTTTAAATTACGCTCTTTCAAATCTTTTAATTTAGTGGACAATTATTTGATTTTTAAATTTTGCCAGTAAAATAATTTCAGTGTCTGACAGTTTTTCTTTTATTAAAATGTTATTGTGCTTGTGAAGTATTTGAGACTTTTTATTTAATTTTTATTGCTTTTTATTATTTTTAAAATCATTACTGGGTTTATTTACGAAAATTCGTTAATATAAAAAAGATTTGAAACATCCCGCTTATAACTGTGCTTAATACAATCATTTCCGAAATTCTTCCTTCTTAAATCCACCCATGACAAACAACAAAATGGGTCTGCGCATTTTAATTTAACTTCCTTTTAATAAAATAAAAGACAAGAGCGATTTCCTCGATATTTATGCAACTAAAAATCACGGCGAAAAATTTAAAATTGGGTGATTTCAAATCGTCAAGTGGTTCGAAATAATTGTGTTTTCAGAACAGGCCTGTATATACGACTATTTATTGTTAGAATTGTAGCGAAAACGTTTATATTACATTTATTAGCTGCTGCACAGGATCATAGTGATCATGACTGCATTGCAATCGCAATATTAACGCACGGTGAGCAAGGATATTTATACGCCAAAGACGTTATGTACAAACTAGACACTATTTGGCATTACTTCTCAGCTAGAGATTGTCCAACCTTGGCTGGCAAACCAAAATTGTTCTTCATACAAGCCTGCCGTGGCGATCGTCTAGATCCAGGCATTAAGCTACAAAAGACTGAAACAGATGGCGAAACATCATCTGAAATGAGTTATCGTATACCAGTACATGCTGATTTCCTAATAGCCTATTCAACAATACCAGGTGAATTGAATGAATATACATACATATAAATAAAATAAAATATAAATCTATAAATATGCCAGAACTTTTTCGTTTTAATGGCAGTTCATTCGTATACTTGCGTAGACGAAATGCAGGCATACAGATAAAAATAAAAAATAATTTGAATAATAAATTCGCAGGATATACGAAGTAATTTTGATTAATTCTTAATTTTTTCAAGGTTTCTACTCCTGGCGAAATACGACAAATGGTTCATGGTTTATACAGTCCCTGGTCGAAGAATTCAATAGCAATGGCAAGAAATTTGATTTACTTACGCTACTTACATTTGTTAACCGTCGGGTGGCTACGGATTTCGAATCGTGTGTACCATCACGCCCCATAATGGATCAACAGAAACAAATACCTTGTATAACGTCAATGTTAACACGCATCTTACGTTTCACTGAGAAAAATAAAAAGAACTAATGATTTAACTTGAAATTTAACAACTACTCGAATAACAACAAGAAGAAACAACAATGTGTCATATAAATTGCGTACAAATTTACAAATAATAAAAAAACATTTTTTAAAGAAATATTCTTTTAGAACACAATTGTTAAAAAAACTTTTCTCTTAATATAAGCATTAGAAAATTTTTTATTAAAAAGTGAATTGCAATAATATTTCGAGAATTATATTTGATTTTAACATTTAGGACTTTACAGTACTTGCAGATATTTTTCAATATCATATTTATCTTATATGTATTTAGTTTATTAAAATATTAACTTGGAACTGAATTTTTTTTAGTGCTACTGTTACTATTTTCCATTTAACGTACTTGCCTCGAATGAAGAAAGTATTTGTAAGATTTTCTAAACATTGTTCATTCATTTTTGTATTTCTATTAAAATAATTTCATACACACTTATAAATATTGTAATAATTTTCTGCCTTCCACGATGGTTGCCATTTATTAACATTTAAGTCCTGCTAGTTTAATACATTTAACATTTTCTCCAATTTAAAACATATACATACAAATGAATTTCAAACCAAATATAAATTGTCTTTTATTGAGTATTCTTATAAGATATGATACAAGTTTTCAGAAGTGTATTGAAAAATTAAATTTTGCTTAATATCGAATTTCGTTAATTGTTCGATAAAATATAATCAAATGGTATAATGATTTTTACATAAAGTTTATTAAATTTTTTCAATCATTACAACAATTTTGATGAAAATTTTTAGAATTTTTTGCAATATCGAGACAATCTTGTATGATCTGGGGATCTGAATAGTTTACGACTGATTAATCAAATTATCAAATTCTCTTCTGGCCAAAAGACGTCAGTCAATAACTATCCCATATAATTTGTTAGTGAATTGCATTCGAAATGGAATCCCAATCCAATTTTGGTGTTTTCTACGAAAATTTTAATTTACGTTTGAAATTGAAAAAGTTTTCAAAACAGGTTCTGATTGCGCTAATTCTAGAACAAATTTGCCCATAAGAACGACTTTTTTTGGTGGTGGCGTGGTGTAGTGATTAAAGTGCTTGCCTACAAAACCGAGTACCCGAGGTTCGCTCCCTGGCAGAGGACAACAATGTTTCACCAAGGTTTTTCAAGTTTTAAAGATGAAGTGGCTTCAACCCCCTCCTAAAAATCCATCCAATGAGCCCCCTGACCACCACCACCTCCCTGGAAAAGAGGATAACATCATGACAAACAAAGGTCAGGCAGAGCCACCACCTATCTTCGGGGGGGAAAAGATAGGAATCAAAGATTAGCGAGGTTCCTCATCACTACACCCAAATACAGATGGGGCGTTGTTTCTAGGCAACGACAGGTGGCAGCCCCATTATCCGTAGACCTGCTCTAGCAGACCAAATCATCTACTTAGCTGGAACAAGAACCGATCACCAAAATTGATACAAGGCAAACAACAAATAATAACAATGCGAAAACAACTGCAACAACAACCCGTGTAAAGATGGAGGATACGCTTTGTAGAAGCCATATTTCATATATATTTGTAGTCTTTTGCATAAGTATACGAGCTTTGAATACTTTCAATCATGATTTGGCTAAAAGGGTACTGATGATTTGGCTAGCGCCAATGAAATGCAGGCATATACCTAGCTAAGCCAACAACAAACAATAGAATATTATTTTTTAGGTTTTTATAATAAATATTGTTATTTATTTTTTCAAGGAGAAATATGTTTTTTTTATTTTTAGAACAGAAATAATCATGCTTATCGTTAATAAAACTTCACATGACATCGGTTCGCTTTTCCCAAAATTTTGACAATTTCGTGTTATTGTTGTGATTGTGTAATATTCTTTTAACTATTTCACGATTTTTATTAATAGGAAATAGTTCAGTGAAAAATATATTCTTTTATTCACGATAAGGATTTCAGATTTTTATTTCAGAGAACTAAGTGTTATTTCCTGATCAAATTATTATTATTTTCGGATTTTTATTTTATCGCACGGAAATAGTTGCTATTTTTTCTAACAAAAATAATTATATTTTTATTATATGTTTTCTAAGAGAAATAACAATTATTTTTGATATTTCTTTTGTTGCAAAATTATTTATATATCAATTTTTTTTCGAAAATGATAAGATAGTGTTTTGATTTTCATATCTTACAACACATTTTTTGTGTTTTTGTTTTAGGTATTTTTAATAAATAAAATGTTAATTAAAATTTGTGACCATTTGCGGCCTCTTTCAATTTGAGGCTTATTTTAATTGTAATGTGATTAAAATTAATTTATATACATATGTATATGTCGTCACTTAAAATTCAAAAAGTCGTTAGTGTACACTTTATCTTTTTACATGAGAAGCTAAAAATTTACATATATTTGAGGCTATTTAATTCTTAATACCTCTTTTTTCAGACGAGTAAAATTTTATCAATAGGTGATTTGGGTTTGTAACATAATTTTTTAAAATTACAGATGAGGATATAGTAAAACTAAAAAAGAATTAACTAAATTTTTATAAAATTTTTTATTATTGGTTATGGCTTTAGCTGTTCATATGTGACGACATTTTATTTATCGCTAAACCAAATCGTTAGTGAACTTTAAGCAGTTTGAAAACATGAAGTGCCTATGAACCGCTAAAGCCACAACAAACAATACGAAATTTGAGAGAAAGTGAGGATATCCCAATAAAATTTAATATTAAGTAAATACATTTTTTATGTCTTTAAAAACCAGCAAATATTTCAGCAAAAATAATAATAAAATAAAAAAATTAAAAACTAAATATAATATTTACTTGTTTCTTTTTGAAAATTTAAAAATAATTACTATCTTAAATCTCTGTTCAAAACAATCTTAACTCTGATTTGGATATATTAATATATACTTCATTTCAACCTGATCTTTGTTATCAAATAGAATTTCTTTTAAGATTGAATATGAAAATTATGGTAAAAGATTTATACTCGTATATGAAATTAAGTAAAATGTGTTAAATTTTTATTAAAATTATTATGATCATTGCACAATGCTTATAAGTATTTTACATAGCTTGAAAATACATTTATCTATTAGGCATCCTGCGTTCAGCGGCTCGTGACATTTCTATTTTTTCAATATTATTTTCCCATCCTTGATTTTAATTCGCCCTTCTCTAGCCATGGCAGCAGCTTGCGATTTAGTTACGGTTATCCTTTGTACGTTGCCCTTTTTCTTGTCACTATTCATTTTTAAAATATCATCTACGGACGTGGAAGGTGAAGACGCTTCCGAATGTTCATTTTCGGTTTTTATTTTTGGTGCAGGCATCAAGTTGGTCAGAACAACTTTCTTCGATAAAAGTGTCCTTGATGGAGGAGATCCTTTTGGTATAGGAGATGTTTTTGATGGCGATGTTTTTGATTGTGGGGATATTTTTGGTAGAGGAGATGTTTTTGTTGGAAGTTTTTTTATCGGGGTTTCCTTAGAAGTTGTTGAAGTTGTTTTTGAGGCTGTCACACCTTTAGGAAATTTTAACAAAGACTGGATACTTGGTTGGTTTGAGTAACTTGTTGCTACTGATGTTCCTCTAGTACTTGGCATTTTTCGCTTTAGTACTGAAGTTTGAGGAGTTCTTTGACTGCTTTTCGATTGAACACTAAGCTTTCCATCAGCCAAGTCTAGCTTACGTTGCTTTAACGGAATCAGTAAACTTTCATTATCTTCAGTTTCATCTTTTTTAATTATTAATTGATTGATGATTTTTGGAGATTTTGTTTCTGAGAAAGAGGAGATGG
The DNA here is from genome assembly GCA_963681545.1 of Germaria angustata. Taxonomy (NCBI): domain Eukaryota; kingdom Metazoa; phylum Arthropoda; class Insecta; order Diptera; family Tachinidae; genus Germaria; species Germaria angustata. The sequence continues at coordinate 69,457,793 of OY813002.1, forward strand.
AAACTTTAATAAAAAAAACAACGTTCTTTTTTTATTATTTTGTAAAACAATTTTTAACATGAACTTCATCTTCATATAAGTAGTATTTAATTTGGACTTTGACTTCGAAAATTTACGAAGCTATATATTCATCTAAGTACTCAAAGGAGAAAGTTACTGGACAAAATTAATATAATTCTTATACTATAATTATGTATTCGCATATATAAGTATTATATTTATTACATAGGCCTATTATGACAACTTGCCTTAAACCTTAACGTTAGTAAAAGGTAACTTTAGCAAAAGAAAGCAATAAATTGATAAATAAATTTCTATAAAGTGCATACATTTTAATTGAACACTTTTTGAAGTCGACGCTAACTGAAGACATCATAAAATTTGCACTTTTAAATATATAAAGATCAACGTCAAAAGTTAAAAATAATAAGCATTTCCTCTGTCTTTTAAGGAAAAACCAATTACCTGGCCGATAACATCCTAACTTTAGTTAATGGGAACTTATAATAATAGGCTTTAGGCAACAGGTTGGTTATTCTCTATTGCGATGCGTAAGAAAAATGGTACCTAATCGGATAATTGGTACCCTTTATTGCGATTACGCATTTTCTTTTCGCATCTATTTTTTTTCACTTTCGCAAACCTGGCATCAGTGTACCCTGTAATACGAAAGCATGTGTTAAAATCGCTCGTTAAAACTAAATAACTTGCGCTAACAAAATATCAAACGCATCGCAATAGAGAATAAACCCCCAGGTTTAATTGACTTGTGAAATATAAGTATTTTTAATATGACAGCTATATTACGTTTGTTAAGTATTTTTGGATCATGTGTTGAGTAATAAAGAAATGTCAGTTGAAAAATTTAAATCTATACGCTAAAGATGTCACAAAAATTGCAGTTTTAAATATTTACATAGACCTTACATTAAAAGTTATACATCTGTCTGATAACTTCTAATTTTAGTTATAATAACTTTCTTTAGAGTATTAAAAATGAAAATCTAAAAATTTACCATGTCTAAGGCAATGTCTTCAGAGTGAAGCTAATTTTGTGCAATCGGTTGCGGTAGAATTATCCACATACACACGTAAAAATCGATTTTCGAAAGTTACCAACTTCCATTGATGTGGTTAAAAAATTTAATTTGCTTTGGGACGTTTAAATTTTGTGGGCTCTTTTAAGTCGGTGCCAAGAAAGTTGATAAGTAAGTGCTATCTTAACAAAGGATTCAAAGAGCTCAGTAGATAAATTGTACATAGTTTTCTTGAAGGCGTTTCAATTTCTTAAAAAGTTTTGATCTTTTACTGCTATTTTCCAAAGCGCAAATGAAACACGGATCTAATATGTTGGTTGATACAAGCTGTTGAACGATAGTAGTTTTTTTTGCAAAATATATTTTTGAAAATTTTGCGATTTTTTTTATACTTTTAGTGAAATTTCAACTTTCTAGTAAAATTGAGAGATGTCGATTAATTCGAATCCAATTCCCGATTTTTTTTTTTAGTTTTCAATGAACATTACTGCTCACATGTCACTACGAATTTTTTTTAAATCTTAATCTAATTTAAAATCTCAAATTAAATACATATACTCCTACATACATATGTATATAAATATTTTGTTTTGAACTAACCTTTTTCTTTCTTTATATTTATCTTTAAGGTATTATCCGAACCATTTTCTTCACCAGGTAATTCGTCGCAGAGAAACTCATTAATAGTTTTTTGAATCTTCTCATCTGCAATTTCTAAAAGATCTTTTTGATTCTTACTGTCTTCCTTTTGCAAATTGGCTTGAGCAAGATCGTCAGCATGATATGCTTCCATTTCATGTTCATGATCAACATCTGTATGTGCTTGTAGTTTTCCTGCAGTCATAAATATCAAATCGCAAAATTCGCACGCGTAGGCTTCACCTTCGGAGTGATTTTGTATGTGAGAAGTCAAATCTGATACATTATTGAATACATCTTTACATAAGGGACATTCTAAGTTCATTTCACTGGCATGAGTAGCAGAATGAGTTATGAGTTCATTACGCGTTCCAAAATTGGTGTTGCATCTCACGCACATAAATGAAATGGCATTTACAGGATCATCAACATTTTTATGAGATCGCAAGTGACGCGTCAAATGATGAGATAGTAAATAAGATTTTTTACAATATTTACAAGGATATGGCCTAAGACCAGCATGAGCTGTTAAATGACGAGACAATTTGCTTGTAGTTGAAAAACTCTCATTGCAATATTGGCATGAATATGGTTGTTGCCGTGAATGTATGACCTCATGGCGCTCTAACCCTTGCTTGAAAGCAAATCCCTTATTACAAATTTTACACACAAAAGGCCGATTTATTTTATGTCTGGCCACATGCTTTTCCATATCTTCCTTCGATAAAAACTGCCTTTCGCAGTGAACGCATATATGTTTTGGTACATCTGTGTGCGTCTTTTCATGGCGAGACAGTAGACTTGAACGAGAAAATCCTTGTTCACATACTGAACATTTATAGGGCTTTTCACCATTATGTATAAACAAATGGCGTTGCAAGTCATATTTGGAAAAGAACGCCTTCTCACAATACTCACATTGAAAACTGCGATCTCGTAAATGGTTTTTCATATGAATATCTCGCAGTTGTAACAATGGAAAAGTGCGCTCGCAATAATTGCATGGGAATACATTTGTTTCAATTACTGCGGCATTACTTGGATCTGGCTCTCCTATCATATCATCAATATTTAAAATTTCAGCAACTATTTCAGTTTTACCATCTACATCTTTATTGACTACCGGAAAGCTTAAACGTGGTTCATTCTCTGGATGAGCATTTTTATTAAGAATTCTTATAGAAGATTTATTTAATAATTTTGGTTTGCTATTTTGATTTTCCGATACAACTGAAATCGGTGTATTGTCCAGGTTAGCATATTCTGTTTCGTTTACATCTTCCGCAGCTACTAGTTCATGTACATCATCCAGCGATAATTCATCGTTATTTTCAATTTTATCCAAAAACGTTATGGTACAGTCTGTGTTGCGTTCGGATTGTGCCAGCTCGTCTGAGTCGATGACTCTAATTTTTGAGCTCACGGTCGAATTCAATATTTTTTTGGGCATTATCAAAGATTCCTGGTGAACAGAGGTTTTGTGTGGATGTTGCATGCGGACTTGTGTTGTTTTGGTAATTTTTCCAGGCGTAGCCATTGCTGTTACGATCGTCTGTTTTGTCTGTTTCATCTGCAAAATCGGTTTGTCTAAGCAGTCTGGAAACACTCCCGTTAACGGGAATTGACGCAAAAGATTGTCAGCTTTTTTGCACATCTGTTTAAATTGATAACTGAAGTCAAATATGCTTGTGCAATCAGAGCACACGTAACATGGCATGTCGTCATTGCTGTAGACCTGGAACACATCATAATTCATATAGACATATCAATCGATCAAAAACATATCGCTCCTGTAACACAACATACATACATAGATACAAATCCAAGAAGGATTAAAATTTGCCTTGGACATACATATGTACATATTTTAAAAATCAAAGCTTAAATTATTGGTATAAAGGGTATACCCTTATAGGTAAAAAGATCAGAATGGTATCTGAAGATAAGCCGAAGTTGAGCTATTCTTAAATATATCATGGCCATATATCTAAAAATCAAAATATTAAAATTATATGTACATACATACATATGTATCTGAAGAATTATGTCTGAAGCCTGAAGTTATACGAAAAAGCTAATACTTTGAAATGCGTTAAACATTTGGCCAAGTTCGTTTTTTAGGGGATTTGTACGCCCAAGACCCATTAATAAGGACAACAGCCCAGGTGATATGTACATTGGTTGGCAATTTTCTATATAAATGGGTCTTGTGTACGTGTATGTATATTTCATTAAAGGAGCGACATGTATACACATACTTATATAAATATATAAAATTAAACAGAATCATACAGACAGACATATGTACTTACATATGTATGTATGTATGTACATATCTAAAAGGTGTGTTAAGTTTAAAATTGAATTCTAATTAATGCTAATTATATATCATATTCCTAGAGGACAACTCCTCTTGCCCATACACCTTAGCCAGGTAAACGCGCTTTGGAGAATGGCGAATGCAACGTTACGAATCACGTCCGTAGATATTGTTTACATGTTTTATGTACAACATTATTCGCATTCAGTAATCTCCATTGGATTAACACAAATATACTACTAGGTGAGTAATTTTTGTGGCTAAAAAATAACGACTATCATATAATGAGCGATTTCTCAAGAAATCAGGAAGTATTGAAATTTGTTGGCATTATAATCTTTTGGTTGAGCCACGTAATTAACTTTCCAAACTTTGAAATATCAATAGGCATTGGTGTAATTAATAATCACAAATTAATAGGTAAATTCTATGAAGTCAATTAAGCTGATAAACCCACCAAAAATTAAAGAAAACTTGGGGAAGGCCGAAAAGATAAAATTGGGGAAGTAGTGTGTATTGGCTTAGCAGTGACGCTCATTTCATAGTTACAGTGGCAACCTGATGGCTACCAAAGACATTATCAAATAGCGATATATTAACAAATTTGAGGCAACTTACTTCAATTGATGCTATCGCCATTATCTGTATGGGCAGCGGTGCTGAAGATTTGATGCGCGTGTCGCGCATATAAATATTTGTTAGGTTGTAAGGATCCTGAGTCAAGCAAAAGCGACATATTTTTTTCTTCTTTAATTCAGTTTGTAAAGCGTCTCTAGCTGAAGAAGCCATGTTAATTTCAAGTTTATATTATCCTTTGAGGGCTGTATATCAGCAAAATAATAAAATATGTGTTTTTATTTGTTTAAAGAGAAATTCGCAATTTTTTATAGAGATTTAGCAATTCAGTTTTTCACTTTTTCACAAGATGGTGGATGACTTTACTTTAAACGCCGTACATACATATGCACGTATGTATGCATGTCAAAATCCAAGCCATAAGGTTTAGTAATTATTTAAGTATGCAGAGGGCAGTGCTAAAACTTTTGTTATCATTGCAGTCCACAGCAATTGAACATTCACAATAATATGAAATTTAAACATTCTATATAAAAATCATGTCGGAATAAATGTGTCTTAAAATTAATTTTAGTTTATTTAATATATAAATAATTTTAATGAATGTATATTTCATTAATTATTCTTATAATATATGCTTAGACCATGTTTATGATTAGTTTAATGTGGAACCGTAAGGGTCGCTGCAACATAAAAGAAACTTAAATATAGAAAAACATTCACAATTGCAGGAAACGTTGTACCAACAGCAATAATGGGTTAATTATTGTGATAGAAATTGTATGTGTACAATAAGTGCATTTCTTTATCTTTTTTCCCTAATATTAATTATTGGCGAAAACGATCAAAGTAAAAAATTTCACCCTGTATTGATGTCTAAATAGACATGCCATAGTATTTCATGGTTTTAAATACATGCATATGTATGTACAAATTTACAAATTGGTGTTCTCTAAATCGTGAGTTAGTACATTCAAAGTGAAATTTATTATTAGACGTTTTAAAAACACCAATAAATCAAATGATAAATATATATACATATATATATATATATATATATATATATATATATATATATATATATATATATATATTAGTTATTTTTGTTGTAATGTCTCTAGAACTCTGACAAAAGTAATTTTAATTATCCAAGTAATTTTTTTCTACATACATACGTGGAACAAAAAAAAAAATGAAGAAAATAATGCTTCTTAAACTCATATTTTTTAAATTCAATAATAGTATTAAATTGCACATAGTTTGATTGGAATCAAAGAAAAAGAATGTCAAACACTAATTGTATTTTTTTATTCTATAGTTATTTATTAGAATAATAATACATCGATTCGCTTTTGACCAGGATTGTCTACTGGATTTTAAAACGAGAAATATATGAATTTGGTTAACAGAACACCAAATACGTGAATTCGTTTTAAAACCGGAAAATTGTACAGAACAGGACCGACTATGCATGCAAAATTACGGATTTAATATACTTATACAATATTTGTTATATGTTAATGTATATACAGTGCCTTAATTTAACAATCGAATATCAGCCTACTGCTTTTTCCCAAAAATATGGAATTTTACTATATATGTATATAAAAAGAAATATAGCGAAAATATTGTTTCAAGTTACAATTTCATATTAAGGCAAAAAAATTCAATTTATTAATCGAACCCATTAAGATATTTACAGTAGTTTCAATATTTTTTATTTCAATACTTTATTGGCGGTCCATTATTTTTACGAATGGCTTCTAGTCCCTTTGGAACTTATTTAACAATTCTTTTGCAGTAAGCGGATTAAATTGTATCCAATTCTTTCATTAAAACTTTAACTCAGCGATCGTGGAATTTTCTCGCGATATTTTCATATATGGGCATACATTTTAGAATACGGTAATATTCAGAGATTGCGGTGGCGTTTCCATAATTTTAGAAGAGTGTATAGTAACCGTATTAGAGTGAAATCGCTTTGTGCTTCGGGTCATTGCCTCAGTAAATTTTTGAAATTTTCCATAATGCTAAATTTTTCCACAGAAACTGCCCAAAATTCCTTTTAAAATGCTAATGTAGTTGCGCTGATCCACTATTCCATCTATAAGAACCATCCATACCGGACACACGGCTAACATATAGCAGCAAACCATCAAGCTTCCACAGTCATGCGTTATTGTAGGCCAGATATTATAAGATTGTACCTTTCCTCTATGGTAATTCAAGCACCAGTTTCGCTTACTAAAAACTCCTCTATGAGACGGCCATGGTGCGAGCCCATTTTATGTTTGGGGCCATTAGTCCCTCCAGCAGGAAAAATTTCCACAATGAAAAATAGCCCAAAATTTTGTACTGAAAGTAATAACGAAATCTTGGACTGATTTTGTCTATTTTTTTACGTCAATTATAAATTCTTTTAATTTGGGGCAGTTTTTTCTGTTTTTTTTTTCACCATTTTCAATTTGGGGTAATTTTTTTGTAAGAAAAATATAATTAACTTTCTAATTTGTTTGCTGTCTTCAGCTGTTCATTGGTCGCTAAAACAAATCATCAATGAACTTTAAGAATGTTTGAAAACATTCAACATCACGTGATTTTGCACAATATTCAAATACAAATATGAAGAGCAAATATGAATATTCAAAAACAAATATGAAAAGCAAATATGCAAATATGATTGAATATTTTGAAGTTCTCAAATTGCAAATGGACGTTTTTATATAAGAATACTTACAACATATTTTGGAATGTTCTACAGTAGAATAGAAAATAACTGCCTGTCCCACGATGTCACTCGACATCAATCGCTCGCATAAATACATTCAAACAAAAAACAACATTTTAAAATTTGTTGCTGTTTCAAACGTATTCAAAATAGTTTCTTCATTATCATATCATAAGAAATATTAAAAACATCCGGAATATACCTCCGTTAATTTTTTTAAATATAAAAAGCATTGTGGTTTTTATAATTTTATTTCTTCAATATTATTTTTCCATCTTTCATTTTAATTCGAATTTCTCTAGCCGTAGCGGCAGCTTGCGATTTGGTTACAGGTATCCTTTGTACATTGCCTTTTTTCTTGTCAACATTCATTTTTGAAATATCATCTACGGACGTTGAAGGTAATGCCTCTGAAGGTTCGTTTTCGGTTTTTATAATTTTTGGTGTGGGTAGTAAGTTGTCCAGCACAATTTTCTTTGATAGGAGTGTTCTTGATGGAGGAGATGCATTTGGGGGAGTAGGTACTAAGTTGTCGAGAACAATTTTCTTTGATAGAAGTGTTTTTGTTGGACCAGATGATCTTGATGCAGTTTTTGTTTGAATACTTGGCTGATTTGAGTCCCTTGTTATTACCGGAGTTTCTCTAGCATTTCGAATTTTTCGCTTTATATATGAAGTTCGTGTAGTTTTTTGAATGTTTTTCAACTGTGTTATAGTCTGTTCATCTTCCAAGTCTAGCTTACAGTGCTTTAAAGGAATCAATAAACTTTCTTCGCTTTCAGTGCCATCATTTCGCTTTTCTATATCATTGATAATTTCTCGAGATTTATTGTCTAAAAAAGGTAAATTGAAATTCTCGTTAAATGTTTTTTTTATAAGTTCCTATCATTCTATTTGTGTATTAGTCTATTTTTACTACTAATTTTATTTTTCTCTTTCCTGTTTCTTTTTACATACATAATATGTATACTATCTTAAACGACTTCAACAAAAGGATATTTTATTTATTCGATTATGTTTTTTTTGGTATGCGCACCGATTTCCCGCCACTTTTTATATGGGTTGCCGACGATAATGGAGTGTTTAAAATTGATGTAGGTTACTCTACAATCAATGCACATAATCTTAAGAAAAAAGGCTGGGTAGGAGCAAATGGAATGCCACTTCCACGTCCACTTCAAAAATGGCTGATAAAAGGTTTAAAATAAAAACTTTTTAGAAAAATTTTTAACCAACTTCTACAGCTTGAAGTAAATAAATTTTATATGCGTAAGGAGCATTTGTATAAACATACATACATACATACATATGTACGTGAACGCTTTTCGAACACATTCAGAATTATGTTCTTTGTTTTTATACATTTTTGTTTCTACTGTAAAATTATTATGTTAGGCTGGCTGACGGTCTACGTTACAATACATACATAAGTACATACTTACATATATTCGCTTCGCAAAGATTTGATATTTTTGGTAATTTTTCGGCGGGTTTTTTTTTTAATTAAAAGATAAAAATTCAATTTGTGTAAGCTCCCAATTTTTTCATTTAAATTCCTTACGAAAATTTTAACCTACCATCTAATCTGGAATTAAATCCATTCAATATACATATTTTGTTATGAACAAACCTTTTTCTTTTTTTATATTTGCCTTTAAGTAAGTCTCTAAATCGTTTTCTTCATGAAGTAATCCATCGCTGAGAAATTCATTACTTGTTTTCTGAGTCTTCCCATCTGCAACATCTGACATATTTTGTTGGCTATTATCGTATTCCATTTGCTTATGGGCCTGAGCAAGATTATCTGCATGATATGCTTCCATTTCATGTTTATGGGCAGCATCTGTATGTGACTGTAGTTTTCCCGCAGTCATAAATATCAAATCGCAAAATTCGCATGCATAGATTTCACCTTTCGAGTGATTTTCTATATGAGAAGTCAAATAGGATACATTTTTAAATACATCTTTGCACAAGGGACATTCTAAATTCATTTCACTGGCATGAGTAGCACAATGAGTTATGAGTTCATTACGCGTTCCAAAATTGGTGTTGCATCTCACGCACGTAAATGAAATAGCATTAACAGGATCAACATTTTTATGAGACCGCAAGTGACGCATCAAATGATGAGATAGTAGATAAGATTTTTTACAATATTTACAAGGAAACGGTCTAAGACCAGCGTGAACTGTTAAATGACGAGACAATTTGCTTGTAGTTGAAAAACCCTCATTGCAATACTGGCATGAATATGGTTGTTGTCGTGAATGTATAACATTATGCCGGTCTAACCCTTGTTTGAAAACAAATCTTTTATTACAAATTTTACACAAAAAAGGCCGATTTATTTTATGTCTTGCCACATGCTTTTCCATATCTTCCTTCGATATAAACTGCCTCTCGCAGTGAACGCATTTATGTTTTGGTATATTTGTGTGTTTCTTTTCATGGCGTGACAACAGAGTTGTACGAGAAAAACCTTGTTGACATACTGAGCATTTATGAGGCTTTTCACTCGTGTGTTTGAATGAATGGCGTTGCAAGTCATATTTGGAAAAGAACGCCTTCTCACAATGCTCACATTGAAAACTGCGATCTCGTAAATGATTTTTCATATGAATATCTCGCAATTGTAATAAAGAAAAAGTGCGTTTACAATAACCGCATGGAAAAATATTTGTTTCGGTAACAGCGGCATTCGTTGGATATGGTTTTACTTCGTCGATATTTTCAGCAACTATTTCGGTTTTAACATTTACATCATTAATGACTATAGGGAAGCTTAAGCATGGCTCGTTCTCTGGAGGAGCATTTTTGTTACGAGTTCTTATTGGTTTACTAGTTTGATTTTCCGATACAACCGCTATCGGTGTATTGTCCTCGTTGCCATATTCTGTTTTACTTATATCTTTCGCATCTTGCATCTCGTGTACATCATCCAGCAGAAAATCTTTACATTCAATTGTATCCAAAAATGTTATTGTAAAGCCTGTGTCCCGTTCGGACTGCGGCGGTTCATCTGAGTCGATGACCCTAATTTTTGCGTTTCCGGTCGACTTAAATATTTTGTTGGGCATAATCAAAGATTCCTGCTGAACAGATGTCTTGGTGGGATGTTGAATGCGTACTTGATTTGGTTTGGTACATTTGCCAGACATAGCTCCTGCTGTCACGATCGTTTGCTTTGTCTGTTTCATCTGCAAAATCGGTTTGTCCAAGCAGTCTGGAAATACTCCCGTTAACGGGAATTGACGCAAAAGATTGTCAGCTTTTTTGCACATCTGCTTAAATTGATAACTGAAGTCAAATATGATTGAGCAATCAGAGCACACGTAACAGGGCATGTCATCATTGCTGAAGACCTAGAATACAAAATAATTGATATAAGTATATCACTCGAAAAACACACATTTGCATCATACATACATATGTACTTATGTAACTTGTATTATTTCAATAGATATTATTAACATTATTATAAGTAACGCAAAGCTTCGTCGGGTTGGTACACAAATTATGCTGTTAATTTACATTATAAGTTCAGTTTAACAAATGCATACATATGTATGTATGTACATACATACATACATATTTATATGTATGTTTGCACATATGTATGTACATAAATGAAGAAAAATAATTCAACGGTATGTAATAAGAAGTGGCCTTTTACTGTTTCATTGCGGTTCTGGTCAGACAACTACCGGACCACCCCTTATATTTATACACCTTAGCTATACTACGCGCACGAAAAGTTAAAGAAAAACTTGATGGCTATCAAAGACAAGAGTAAATAACGAAATGTTATCATTACTCAGCCAACTTACCTCAATTGATGCTATCGCCATTATCTGTATGGGCAGTGGTGCTGATGTTTTAATGCGTGTGTCTCGCGTATGAATATTGGTCAGGTTGCAGGGATCCTGACTCAAGCAAAAGCGACAAATTTTCTTATTTTTCAATTCATTTTGTAAGGTGTCGCTTGCTAAAGAAGCCATGTCAGATGTAACTTATTGTTTAGCAAGTTCCTTGATTGTTTACAAAAAGTAATAAATTCTGTAATTTTCTTTCTACATAAATACTTATAGGTATGAATGTATGAATGTATGTACTTAGATTTTAGCCAAGGTATAAATGGACCTTGGATTTTAGCAATCACTTTTTCAAAAGATGGTGGATGACTTTACTTTAAACACCATACACTCATGTGTATGTATGGACATGTACTTGCATACATATGTACTTATGTACATACATCCATATGCATGAATGTCAAAATCCAAGCCATAAGTTTTAATAATTATTTAAGTGTGTAGGGGGCAGTAGTGTCTAATTTACATTGGGCAAATGAGTATTCACAATAATAGGAAATATCAAGAAAAATTAAACTATATCGTACATTAAAATTTGTGTTTGAATTTTAAATGAATAATGGCCTTTGGAAGTAACTATACATGAATGTTTTTAAAAAATACTACTTTTCATTTATCTTAAACCATTTTGATGTGGAACTAATGGGGCGTGTTGAAACAAAAAAAAAAATTACTTTTGCGGGACACGTTATAATATTAAGAACATAAACTAAAAAAATTAAATTTGAAATAATATTGTTATGTTAATAAATGTTAAACGTAATAGTACGTTTCCATATACGTGATTTCGGCCAAATTACATGATTTGCCGAAATTACGTAATTTGGTACATGATTTCGCATACAAATTTCATGTGTTAAACATGGATTTAAATTTTTTTTTTTCAAAATGTATTCAAAATGTAAAAAATGTTTCTTTTTGGAAACTAAAATGTATCTTTCTCTAAATTTCACTGGCAACACTGCATCGGCTGTATATTCTGTTCTACATACTTATATACGAAAGAGAGAACAAAACGCAATGACTCTAGTTGCATACGTATACCAATTTCTCTTCGCTTTGCTACCATGCAAGGAAACTAAGAACTGATTTAACAAAAGTTGAAAATTGCATGAGTTGTATTATTCTCAAAATTTTAGGATCGTGATAACAAAAATCACTTCTACGCAATAACATATCTGATTCCAATTTAACTTTGAGTGCGGAAAATCACACGATTTACAGAAAGCCAATTGAATAATATTATTAAGTGTTACATATGTACATAGTATGGATACTGTTCCTACCACATATCCACGTCAAGTTTCCTTGCTCAAGTTGGGAGAAAGATAGAGTAAAAGTTACTTTATGAATTAAAACTTGAGCAAAAAAAAACTTGACGTGTGTGAACCAGGTTTACTGAGGTCAAGATAGTTCATGCTGTCTCATTTATGCATAAAACAAATTTTTGTCCCACTTTTGCATATATAATCTTATAAAACTGATACACACACATTAGGATCCTATTCCTGAATCAAATGCGTCAAATTTTCTTGCTCAATTGAGCACCTTTCAATTTAGCCGGGAGAGAGAAAAAGTATGTAATCCTTTCTCTATCTTTCTCCCAGTTAAATTAAAACTGGCGCAAGAAAACTTAACCTGTGTGAACAGGGTACTAAGCAGAACATCTTTTGGTATTCATTTATGAGAATAAAATAATAATAAAAAACTTTGACTTCTCATTTATGAGAACATGAATAATGTTGATATTTTACCGCTCCATAATGATAGTTCTCGAACCCTGTAAAAAACATTTCGCTCTTTTAATGCAAAATAAATACTGATATCTGAGGAAAAAATCGATTTTGGAATTTTTTTATAAATTCTAAGTTAACTCAAAAAAAAAAAAAAATTAATTGGTGCTCTTCTCATGATCATATGAATTTTAGTAAAAAATCCTTAATCGGTGCATATTACACGATACTATCCTTTAAAATTAAGAAAGTTTATAACTTATCTCCATTATAATTGCGGTAGTTTTCCTATTCAACGAACATCATATTGAACGCAAAGGCAATGTTTTCCATTATACTATAAACATATTTTCCATTGACTTTAATAAACAGTTAAAACAAGATTTGCAGCAATTATACTTATTCCTAAAATACGAGCTATAGCTGATAAAAACCAATTTTCAGATGTTAGATTTTTGCAAAAATGTGAATGCAGAAAAATGAGCGTACACCTTGATTCTCTGATTCAAAGCCAAAATTTATAGAATAGCAAGCTCTACAATACAAAGGATGGGAAATTCATAAAAAAGCAACGTGAATTAGTTTAAATGACTAGTCTTGCAAAATTCACACAAAATTGAAATTAAGTACGAAATATTTCAACGCTTTTAAAAAATTTCGATTTTTTGTTCTTTATTTATACTGCACATTCTAATTTTTTACATTATTATTTTATAAAAAAAAAGCGTTTAACGTACAATTAAATACTTATATTTAAAGTTTCTGCGTTATAAATTTATTATTTTTTATAAGTTTTAATTTGTTCTGAACAAATTGTTCATCATTGCTATACGATTTTGATTTCGTTATTGTATTAGAGCGACTTGAAAAATACATGTTATAATTGAGATATAAAAAGTTATGTACTATATATTTATATACAGAAAATAAAAGTGAGATATTTAATTAAGAAATATTACAGATTCATTTAAAGATAAAATTAACGTAGAGGCGTTTACATGTAAATTCAACATTTATTTAATAAAACACGTTTTAAAGTTTTACACAAATAGCTAAAATCAAAGCTAAATACAGTTTAATCATATAAATCTTGAAAACTCTACAAAATTACACGCACTGAAACACTTTTAAATGAATTAATTTTACATTGTTTTCTTGTTAGATAAGCTTTTAAAAAATACTCCTAAGTGTTCAAGATTTTTTTTTTTGTTATAAACAATGTTTTAAAATAACAATTATTTTTACGCATTAAAAACTAGAATTATTAACTTATTAAATATAAAATTTTTTTTAGTTAGAGTTTTGTCCATTCTTCAATTTGGGAAAATTCTGTGTTAAAGAATGCATTTTACGATGACTTTCTAAATCACTTTGTAGCAATACCTGTTTGCAAGTCGAGCAGACTTCTAGTTTTGGCAGTGACTTACGTTTTTGTGGTGATAAATTATTTAAACGTTGTTGATGTACCAAATATAAGGCCTAATATGGAAAAAATATATTAAAATAAATGAGTTTATATGTATGTACGTAGAAAATTCTTATATCAATTTTGTAAAATAACCTGTTGTTTGTTTATATCCGGCAATAGTACTAAAAGTTCGGGAAAAACTGTATCAAATTTTTCCATTAAGGCCGCTTGACAATGTTCATAATAGGCATCTACCTTATAGACCCCTTCACGGAACTTTTGTGATATAAAACGAAATTCTTCTAAGCCTTCGGGAGTTTTCAAAGCACGATTGAAAACTTCAACCAATTTCTGAAATAAGCAAAAATTAAATTGAAATATAATACAAATCCATATTAGAAAACAATATAAAAATGGCTTTCAAGAATACACTGAATACACTCTGAAAAGTGTTTTAAGTAAGTAAGTAAGTAATGTAATGGGGGTTTGGCCCAGGATGGCCCTTTGCACTGCGACCATTGTTGATCTATTGTGCTGTTTTAGTTTTAGATTCTATTTTTAATAAATATTTGGAAACTTTTGCCTTATTAAAAAAATTTCAATCCAAATCATTCACAATTCCAGACCACATCTGTTTGTTTGCCGGAAAGTATTAGAAAGTTCACCATTTTTTTATTTTTTTAATTGAACTTACTAAGGCAGTCAAGGCAAGAGAGGTAAGTTCGTTTCTATTAATGGAAATTTTTAAGTTAATAGTAAAATAAAAAAAAAAAAAAAATAAAATAAAATAAAATTAAACTATTCAATCCCTGAAACATCCTCGCACAAGTTCGGCCTGAGAAGAGTTCACGGAGTAATTTAAAAATATTCTTATTCAAAAGTTTCAACGATATTTCTGGAACTCTTTTACTAATTTAGTTAAAATTCACATTTGATGATATTGAAAAAGTCTAAAATTGGCAATCAAATTCAGAAAACTATACCGATTTTAATCTAATTGAATAATTTGCGACATTCAAATCAGTTTTTTAAGATTCGAGAAACTGCCGAGTTTATAAAATTTATTTGAAATTTGAATTTTTTATAGCAGAAAGCTAAAATATGAAATGCAACGAAATTATTATGAAAATAATAAAAATATAACACAACATCTAAATCAGAAATAGGACTCAACATTACTTATATAATAAATACCAATAACTCCAAGCACAGTAAAATCTATCAGACACGTCTTTACAAGGAAATAACATCAAGGAATTAATTGTAGTATTTGTCCCTAAGTAATGAATGTTCATCATGTTTTAATGGTGTCTACAATATCCAACTAATAGAAGTACATCAGTCGCTTATAAACTTAATATATTTGATATTCTGTAAATGATACAACGTAGAAGGTCTGGACATTATGCAGCAGTGGAACTCTTAACATCCAGAACTAATTTCCAACTGCAACATTATAAACAGGATACAGGCAATCAATTTTGGACATATGTATCTTCGTACTCTATTGCAAATACCAGCATTAAAAATATTAATAATTTTCATATAAAAATTTTGTAACATGTACCATCTTATATAAATTTTAAAAAGTTCTTTTAATTTAAACTTGTCAATAATATTTGTCAATAATATTTATCAATTTTGTTATTCGAGATATTCTCCAAAATAACTATGTTAACCGCAGATACGGCCCTGCAGAATGCACAATTATTTTTTATAACTTTGTTTACGCTCAAATTATAAGTGATATGCGCATATGTACATACATACTGTTAAGCCAAATTTGTTGTATTAAAATGTTCGCTAAGTCAGCAAATACTTATGTACTTATATACCTTTATCTGCTTGTATATAATATTACTTTAAAATATTGCAAAAATGCGTTTACTGTTACACATATTATTAATGATCATTTAAGTTTGTAGCTTTGTATTTCTTTAATAAAGTGTATCACAAATTTTGTCAGTCCATCTATAGCAAACAAACAAACAAGTCAATAATTTCTTTTCGTCGTGACTGGGACTTGTCTGCAAAAACGCTTGCAGGCTCGAAACATTGGTGACCCCGACGTGATTGACTTTTATATTAATATCAATTCGGATATTTAATAATAGTTTTCGTATCCCGTAAAAATATTACTTGCGCTATAAATATCGTTTTTTAGTGCAATAAAATTGTAAATAATTCGCGGCTCATTCGTGCAAAATGGCAAATAATAATACTGATCACAAAGATAAGGAGCATCTTTCCGTTGACACGCTACCTTATTTTGCTAAAGTCACGGCTATAATAAATCAATTGGAGGATTTAAATAATAATTTAACCCCAATAAAATTAAAACAACATGATGAAGCTGAACTGTCTGTTCGCTTGGACTACGTTGAGGAGCTCAAGGATGCCTTCGAAAAAGTCCAATCCATAAGAGAGGAAATGGACAGCAGTGAATCTGTAAGTTGTGATCGCAAGAAGTGTGTTTCGCTATACTTTGATGCAAAGGCCAAATTAACGCGTCAAATAAACGCCATTCGTAAATTTGAAACTGACCAACGTTCATCGACATTACGCCGATTTTCTCTCAATGAGTCGCCCTCTCCAACAACTATGCGTAAGATTAAGGTCCCAGAAATCCAATTACCCAAATTTTGTGGTTCCTATTCCGAATGGCCTAATTTCTTTTCGTTGTTCTCGACTGTGATAAATGACAACGGTGATTTAAGCAGTCTTGAAAAGTTTCATTATTTGCGTGCCAGTTTGGGAGATGTTGCCCTCGATACAATTGCTTCATTGGAACTCAGTGAAGCAAACTATGAAGAAGCCTTGACATTGTTGAAAAATCGTTTTGACAACAAGCTCTTAAATTTTCAAACTCACATAAGAGAAATTTTTTCTTTAAATGTCGTCGAGAATGATTCCGCTGTTGGCTTACGTCGTTTGAGCGACAATATAAACGCTCATTTGCGTGCCTTACAAACAATTGGAAATCAGCAGCAGCTTATTGATGGGCTACTAATACATTTAGTGTCGACAAAATTGGACGCTAAATCGCTAATTAAATGGGAAGAAAATTTACCAATAAACGAGTTACCTACTTGGTCCTCAATGACAGAGTTCTTAGAACGACGATGTCGTATGGTCGAAAATTTCGAGAACTCCATGGTAAATAAAAACACAAGGCAACCCATTTTGAAAAAATCAAATCATAACAATCGACATGTTCATGTTTCGGTAGCGACGTCTACAAAATTATGCACCTTTTGTAATTCAAAAGATCATTTTATTACCAGTTGCTCACTTTTCTCAAATTTATCACCTAATCTACGTTTTAAAGAAGCAAAGAAAATGAAATTGTGTCTCAATTGCTTAAGAAAGGGTCATATGCTAAAAAATTGTACATCAGGTTGTTGCCGACAGTGCTCTTCGAAACACCACACGATGCTTCATATCGATACTCCATCTACGAATCAGCCCTTAGTGGATACTGCCTCGTCACAAGCAGTGCTTATTTCGTCAAATGATACTGATGAAACAACAACATCGTCGCCAGCTACAAGTGTTTTGCTGGCAACAGCCATCATTATGGTCAAAAATAAATTCGGAACTTTTGTACCATGTCGCGCAATATTAGATTCTGCATCGCAACTTAATCTTATTACAAGTCGTTTCGTGAATCAATTAAATTTAAAATGCAACCAGACTTACGCAACTATTTCTGGAATAGGTGATGGTTCTGTTACAGTCAATAAATCTACCGAAATCGTAATTAAGTCCAATACTGGAGACTACTCAACAACTTTTAAGGCTATCGTTGTTCCTACAATAACAAGTTACCAACCCAATACTAACACCAATACAGCGGAATGGAAAATACCAAAAAATATACAGCTCGCAGATCCCTCTTTTGATAAATGTGGCCGAATTGATATCTTAATTGGAGCTGAATTGTTTTTTGATTTAATGTCGATTGGACAAATAAAATTAGCTGATAACTTGCCAGTACTACAAAAAACATTACTTGGTTGGGTAGTTGCTGGCGGTGGCACTCATTCTCATCATTCGTGGTCTTTAGCTGTTAGTACAAATCAAGATGATCAGCTGTTCTCCGTAGTAAAAGATTTTTGGGAAGTAGAAAATAATTTTGCCAACTGTGATTCATTATCTAAGGATGACATTTTTTGTGAAAATCACTTCTTAAAAAATACTACTCGCTTGGTCAATGGCTCGTTTTCTGTTCGTCTACCTGAAATAGAAGGGGGTGCTGCGCATTTGCTTGGTGATTCGTATAATAATGCCTTAAAACGATTTAAGCTTTTGGAAAAGAAATTAGAACGACAGCCACAGATCGCCGCTCAATACACAGATTTTATGCGTGAGTACATTTTGCTAAATCATATGTCATTAGTTTCTCCGCAGGTTGCTCATAAGAAATATTTTCTGCCACATCACTGTGTGCAAAAGCTTGACAGCACAACGACCAAACTAAGAGTTGTATTCGATGGCTCAGCAAAAACAACAACTGGTTTGTCGCTCAATGATATATTGTATGCTGGTCCGACCATACAACCTAAGCTTTTTAATACACTTTTGCGTTATCGCTGCTTTAAGTTTGCTCTTAGTGGTGACATTTGTAAGATGTACAGGTGTGTCCGAGTTTCTTGTCCAGACAACTACATGCAATGTATACTATGGAGAGAAAGAAAAGAGGATGATATTAGAGCATATAAGCTAGATACTGTTACGTACGGTACGAAGCCAGCAGCATTCCTAGCAATTCGATCAATGCATAAATTGGCAGCTGAGGAAGAAAGTAGTTTTCCAATTGGTGCAAAAATAGTTAGGCGGGATTTTTATGTAGACGACATGTTATCCGGTGGTGACTCTATTGAAGAGGTTACGGAAATAAGGCATCAGGTTACTGCTTTGCTAAAGCGTGGTAATTTTCAAATGAGAAAGTGGTGCTCTAATAATCCCAAAATTTTGAATGGGCTACCATCGGAAGATTGTGAAAAGTTTTTAAAATTTAACGATGGTACTGACATCACCAAAGCGCTTGGGCTCGTTTGGGATCCTAATGAAGACAACTTTATTTTCTCATTCAACGCCATCGATAGTTGTAAAATGGTCACAAAACGTTCTATTCTTTCAACAATTGCTCGTCTGTATGACCCCCTTGGATTAATTGGCCCAGTCATTACAAAGGCGAAAATTTTTATGCAATATTTATGGAAGCTGGAGCTACAGTGGGACGAAAGTCTTCCCCAATCATTGCACTCTTCGTGGCGAGATTATATTTCTCAATTTGATAACATTCAGCACTTTAAGTTTCCTCGCTGTGTTTTGATGTCAAACTCAAAGGTGCAAATTCACGCATTTTGTGATGCTAGTTTATCTGCTTATGGTGCATGTGTATACATAAGATCTGAATCAGAAAATGCTCCCAAATCATCGTTGCTGTGCTCTAAATCGAGAGTCGCTCCCCTAAAGGCGATAACAGTGCCAAAGCTGGAGCTTTGTGCAGCATACCTTTTAGCAGAACTTGTAGAAGTAGTTGTCAAAACTCTGCCATTTAGTTGTGACGTACATTGCTGGTCCGATTCTATGGTCGTACTTTCATGGCTCAAAGAGCAACCTTCAAATTTTAACGTTTTTGTATCGAACAGAGTTTCTCGTATACAAATAATCACAGACAAAATGACATGGCATTATGTTCCTACTAACTTGAACCCAGCCGACGTACTTTCAAGGGGCACTTCGCCTAAGGAGTTACTTAATTCAACTTTGTGGAAAAATGGACCTAGTTTTTTGTGCTTTGATTCTTCATCGTGGCCTAATAATGAAAAATTTTTAAATGAGCTACCTGAGCGACGTCGAAATATTTTGGTAATGACCTCGCTGTCAGACTTGTCAATAAATTGTAAGTACTATAATTCCTTCTCAAAAATGCAACGAGTATTTGCATATGTATTCAAATTCTTGTATCCTAAACTCGCAAGCCAAAATGAAATACTGACTCCAAGTGACATAAAAAAAGGAACATATCTCTTAATAAAAAATATACAGATGATTCATTTTGCAGCTGATTATAAGGCTTTAAAAGAAAACCAAAGCATTTCTCCATCCAGCAAGCTTCGTTCATTGATGCCTATGCTTGATTCTGTTGGTTTGGTTCGTGTTGGTGGTCGTCTTCAGCATTCGGCTCTAGACTTTGATGCACGACATCCTATTATTTTGCCAAAATATCACCCATTAACTTCGTCTCTGATAATGCATTTTCATAAAAAGCTGTTGCATGCTGGCCCACAGTCTTTAATGGCTTCAATTCGGCAGCAGTATTGGCCAATGGGTGGCCGTAAATTAATTAGTAGTGTAATCTCAAAATGCCTAAATTGTTTTAGAATGAAACCAATATTAAGTCAACAAATTATGGGTAGCTTGCCTGCTGAACGAGTGACACCAAGCAAAGCCTTTCATATTACTGGAGTGGATTTTTGTGGCCCGTTTTATTATAGGTCTGAGGTAAGAAATCGCCCTCCTGTTAAATGTTACGTATCAATCTTCGTATGTTTTTCAACAAAGGCTACTCACCTAGAGGTGGTTCAAGATTTATCTACGTCAGCATTTCTGTCGGCTCTTCGTCGTTTTATTGCAATTAGAGGAAAACCTAAAACAATTTGGTCTGATAACGCAACAAATTTTGTTGGCGCTAAAAACGAGCTGGCTGACTTAAAACAATTATTTTTAAATGCATCACACCAGCAATCAGTTCAACAGCAATGTCTTGAAAATGAAATAGAATGGAAATTCATTCCGCCAAGATCGCCCCATTTCGGAGGATTGTGGGAGGCTGCGGTAAAATCGGCTAAACTGCACTTTTATCGCACAGTAGGGCTCAATACTTTAACATTTGACGAGCTACGCACTTTGGTTTACCAAATTTCTGCAATTTTAAACTCTCGACCACTTTGTCCAATTTCAGAGAACTCTGATGACCTTGATGTTTTAACTCCTGGACATTTTTTAGTAGGTGGTCCTTTAGTTTCTATAGTTGAGCCCGATATCACTCAAATAGACATAAGCCACCTAAGCAGATGGCAAAAAGTTAACCAAATGCAACAAATTTTTTGGAAAAGGTGGAGTAGTTCGTATCTGTCTCTTTTGCAAGAGCCCACAAAGTGGCGTGACCAAAGTAAAAATGTAATCTGTGGAGCAATGGTGATTTTGAAGGACGAAAACCAACCTCCATTAAAGTGGAAAATGGGCCGTATATCGGATGTGGTACTTGGAGATGATGGCGTAGCCCGAGTTGCAATTGTGCGAACAAGTAGTGGTTTGATTAAACGCGCTGTTACCAAACTTGCTGTTCTTCCTATAGAATCATCTGTTGAAAGCCCTCACCTTCCAACGGGGGGAGGATGTTAACCGCAGATACGGCCCTGCAGAATGCACAATTATTTTTTATAACTTTGTTTACGCTCAAATTATAAGTGATATGCGCATATGTACATACATACTGTTAAGCCAAATTTGTTGTATTAAAATGTTCGCTAAGTCAGCAAATACTTATGTACTTATATACCTTTATCTGCTTGTATATAATATTACTTTAAAATATTGCAAAAATGCGTTTACTGTTACACATATTATTAATGATCATTTAAGTTTGTAGCTTTGTATTTCTTTAATAAAGTGTATCACAAATTTTGTCAGTCCATCTATAGCAAACAAACAAACAAGTCAATAATTTCTTTTCGTCGTGACTGGGACTTGTCTGCAAAAACGCTTGCAGGCTCGAAACAAACTATTTAAAATTTTATTGATTTGTCAATAATAATATATTTTAATACAAATTCCCAAAAATTAAGTAGACTGAAGTAAATTTTTTGGTTGGTATTTGTTGTATACCCTAGTTTAGATGAGAAATTACTTGAAACTTTTATATTAACGTGAGTAAATGAATCTTTTCACATATAATTTTATCATACCTGATTACGTGCTAAAGCATCTGTTGGTGCGATGTATGAATGAGCTGGTAAAATGCTATAACTTTCACCCAATGAACTTGTAAACGTTAAATTGTTTGGGGACTTAGCTACGGAGTTAACAGTAACATTTGTTGTTTGAAATCCTGGTGGTACCTTTAGGGATGAAGTGTTATTTTGAAAACCAGGTGGTGGGCGCAGAGGTGATTGCTTGTTATTACCGTTTGTTATATTAGTGCTCGAAGTTTTATTTTCATTGTTATTGTTGAGTTCCTTGGACTTTTTATCCCTGAGCTTTTTATCTTTTTTAATGTTTGAAATATTGAGTTGATTGACAACACTAGGTTGTTTAGCAGAGGAATTAATATTGTTAGCCGGTAGCAGAGGAGCAGGAGCGACTTTATTTTTCCGATTTTCCAAATCCTTCTGTTTCTTATCACTCATTGTAGCTTTTATCCAGGTATTTGTAGCATTGGATTTGACCAATGATCCACCGCCCAACGAAGGAAAGTCTTGGGAGGTCAATTTTGGAGCATTCTTAGATTCAGCATCTTTGCGGAGCTTTGATTCAATCTCCTCCTTTTGAACCATTTGAATCTTTTGAAAGTTAGCGGTATTGGCAACAGACACATAGTCATCGACGAGTGAGCGGTGTTTCGATGGAACGGAAGCCATTGGCAATTGTACACCCGAAGTAGGCATATCGTCTTCTAGCGATAGTGATTTTGCTTGATTCTTTTTTGCTTTGCATATTGGCAAGGCTGGAAAATCCACAGCATTCGTTGAGGAGTTTTTATTACTGGATGATGATGGCCTATTAGAAACATGTATTACCATCCCATTTGTACTTGTTGAAGGCATATTGTTGGTCGCGCTACTACGTGGAATTGCACCAGTAGCACTGGCAGGTTGTTTCCTTATCACATTTGATATAGGTGGAGGTGCACGGTTAGTAACTACTGTACCACCGCTTGCATTATTATTACCGGAACTACTTAAGGCTGGAAAGTTTTCTTTTGTTCGGGCCAAGCCCGATATACGACTACGATTTAGTATAGCAGGGGGAGGTGGTCGTGTTAATGATATACTAGGCCCTGTTGATGTCCCAGCTAAGGAAGGAAATTCTTGCTCACTGCAGGGGTTTATGTTGGGACGCGGATGATTTGAGTTTTGGTTTGAATAATATAATTCTTCTACATCATGTTCCATATCATTATTGCTATTCATATAAAAAATAAATAAATAAAAACTTAAAATATTAATTTGTTTGAAGCTAAAGTTTACCCCCTTGTTCGCATATTTGCAATACCCTGGTCGGTTTGTCCAGAACGACCTCGTGGTCCCAGAGTTATTTCCAATTGCAGAGTACGAGTTTGTTTCGCTTGTTGTTTGTTCATGCCCTTACCATGAACATTCGCCACATGAGCTTTGTAATCGATTTCAGTTCGAAATGCACCAGTAAATTCTTCTGTAGCACACCGTCCTTCTTCGCACAAGAAATGATCGTGTCGGAAATGTTCGGCTAAAGCATTATAGTCGCGATAAAATTCGTTGCACCCATCGGCATCGCAGAAGTGACAGTAATAATGTTCACGCCGCAAATGGCGAAACAGCTCATCGCGATCCAGATAACGTTTGTTACAGTATTCACACAGAGGATGACCACGATGAGAGCGATTATCAGGATCACCTTTTGTACGATGCAAGCCTAGTTCAGATTGAGTATAGCACCGTCTTTCAAATGTAAATATTTTTAAATTTTCTACACAAAGATCACAATAGTATAAGTCATGCTCTCTGCGCACGTGATTACGTAGTCCCTGAAACGTGCGATATGATGGACAATTACATCTATAAAAAATAAAACCATCTTGTAAGTAATTAAGCTTCGAGTAAATTATATAACTAACATACTTTGGACATGGATGATCAAGCAATTCGAAGAATTTTTGCTGAATTTCACTGCTGTAGAAGCCGATTTTATATTTTTTACTATAATACTCGGAACGGTTTTTGGCCTCTAATTCTCGGTAAGGCAACTTATCGTAAGTAAATATTACCTTAAATTAAAAAAAATTATAATATTCATTTTTGGTACTGTCTAGTTTTATTTAATATATATCATCGAGAAATATTATATGTGTACAAATATATCTTTAACTATTATTATGAATATATGAATAAAATCTCAAAGAAGAATTGTAATGCTTAAATAGATTTTAGGAATAGTAATTTAAAAATAATTAAATTTCCAACGATATTATTTGCGTAAACTTATAAATTTCTAACGGTAAAAAGTCTAAGAATATTTTCTGGGGGAAAAAATCGTTATATATGTAACATGGTTAAGGGTCACCAAGGCATCCCTTGTATGCATTAACAGCTATGTACATACTTACATATGTAAGTATATACTGCACATAACACAGAGCTATATTAAGCACAATACATAAAGCACTATGCTTATATCTGGGAACACCGAACCTACTG